>JAODXP020005233.1:0-49092 GCA_027497455.2 Sardinella longiceps | reverse complement strand
AGTTACGTATTGTCACAATAGTAGAACAATGTATTCGCGTACACAGCTATGTAACGAGAGGGCCAACCATACAACTTCCAGACAAGTCAAGTGATAAGGATACAAAGTAAGAGAAGAGAACACAGCAAGTCTCACAGCACACGTGAACACTAGGAAAGTATAATAATATGCAAAATCACGCAGGCGGCATGCCTTGTTGCACACGTCTAGTATATTAGGTGTAAGATCACACAATTAGGTACTTGTGGATAAGCTGGTAGATGGCCCAAGCGCCCGATAACTAGGCTGAGGTAGTGAACACAAAAAGAAAGAAATAATAAACAAAACAAAAACTAAAAGACTCGCACAAGGAAAACACTAATGGCTCTCTCACAACCTATTTTCCAAACAAAAATAACACTTGGGAAAAACAGTGGTCAATAGGCAACACAGGGTTCTTGTCACATCTAAAAAGAACAGGAAAACAAAACATTCAACACGGCAGCAATAGGCGTGTAAACATTAAAATGTACAACCCCTTTCAAGCGTGCCACTTTAAGTGGCATAGCATTCAGACACACACAACACTCAGACATGACTATTGCTAAGTGTATATGTACCTTTAGACCTGTTCAAAAAAAACTTTTTTTGTTATTTTAAAGCCAATTGCTGTGATTCCCATTCTCCAAGCTATGGAATGACCAGATATAAAATTATTTTGATTTTGGACCATGGGAAGGCCTGCCTCATGAGCCATGAAGTTTTAATGCTGATTTTTGTTAAAAACGCCTGAGATTTTGGCCCATTTTGCCTCATAACTTCCATATCATTAGTCATAGAAGATTATGAAAGGTACCATATGAAAGCTGGGGACATGTACTTTCAGGTGATACCCAATATGTTAGTGATCTAAACAGTCATTGTTGTTTTTAAAGCTAAAAAGGGCTACATTTTAGGCGATTTTGGAGGTTTCAGATCAGACATCACATCATTTTACCTATTACATGTACTAAATCAACAAATATAATGGCAAATTGAACTTTGCAATGAAATATATTTACAGTAATAGCATTGGAACATTGAAAATAACATTTTCTGCACATTAGGGACAGAAAACCATGTGTATTAGGTTGAACATGAAAGTAATTACATATTATACATAGGAACTGGAGACTTAGTTATTACAATAACATTATCATTAGTTCAGTATGGCTTTCTTGAAGCTGTCAAATTTCCTCGTAATGTACTCCACAACCTAAAGCAGACAAGTTCTCTGTTCTAGATTTGTTGTTATCTCAGTGGCAAAATCAGACGGTCTGTTTCCCCATCATCAATCGATCGACAACACTTACTGATTTGGTAGGGCCAGAATCACACTTCTTATTGGATGAGACTGATTGGGACAGGGATCACCAACTATCAAAGCTACGATACACCAACATGCGGTGCATTTGTGCTGGCACAGTGAGCAAATTCATAATGTCTTAAAGTGAAGACTTGGTGTAGGCATAACTCAAGCATGTCTGAGTATACAGTACTTATTGCACTAGATAGCGAGTGGAATGAAAGAATTTGAAACAACATTGGCCGAATGCAAAATGTTTTGTCATTGGATCAATGTAAACTGCTTTTTTGCTTTTGTGTTCACAGTCGATCTATGTTCAAAATTCTTTCATTCTACTCGCTTTATAGTGCAGTCAGCAGGCTCCTGCAACAGGTCTATGCTTATATTACAACAAAAACTTTGCTTTAATGAAGATATGGCTTGCACCTCTAAGTCAAAATCTCCAAGATGGTCTCTGAGCGAAGGGACTTGCAATAAAAGGACTTCAAAAGGACTACAACTAGCAAGGATGAACATCTGGTCAAACTAAACTATCAAAAATCATGGAAAACACAATTGAACAGCTCTTTGTTCAACACTTTCTTTTGTACAGAGACTCTGCCCATTCACTAGTGAGAAACAATTAACTAGTACTCTAGGGAGATGATAATCAAGTGGAAGAGCATAGGAAGGTAGAGCCAGGTTGGTGTAACTTTGCCATTTTGTTCAGCCTTGATGGTTTTAACTGGTTGGGGCATTGCTAGAGGAGTCAAATTATGCTGGTGTGGAATCTATATTTTCTGCAGAAAGGACATATTGTTTCTAAATCATTGATAGGCCTATTTAAAGTAAAAGGGTTCAAGAAGGCTATTTTTACCATACTTTGACATCATACATTTTGAAAACACAATCAAGATAAATGTATCTCCTCAGTATACTGTACGAGGGCTATAAGAATCTGAATGAGGGATTAAATGCAATTACAATTTTCCTGGACAATGCAGATTTTTTCCAGGACAATACAGATGTTTTCCATAACTGGAAAAGCCACCTCTAAGATTTCAGGTTTTCTAGGTTTTCCAGGATGTGTGGGAACCCAGTATGGGTACCATTCAGCTGAAAAGTTTGTGAAGTCTATCAAGGGGACTAGGCCTAATGATGTTTCTGAACGAGGGGTGAAAATGATGTCTGATTTTGCCACTGAGATAACAGCAAATCTAGAACAGAGAACTTGTCTGCTTTAGGTTGTGGAGTACATTACGAGGAAATTTGACAGCTTCAAGAAAGCCATACTGACCAAATGATAATGTTATTGAAATAACTAAGTCTACAGTTCCTATGTATATTATGAATTACTTTCCTGTTCAACCTAATACACCTGGTTTTGTGTTCCTAATGTGCAGAAAATGTTATTTTCAATGTTCCAATGCTATTACTGTAAATATATTTCATTGCAAAGTTCAATTTGCCATTATATTTGTTGATTTAGTACATGTAACAGGTAAAATGAAGTGATGTCTGATCTGAAACCTCCAAAATCGCCTAAAATGTAGCCCTTTTTAGCTTTAAAAACAACGACTGTTTAGATCACTAACATTATGGGTATCACCTGAAAGTACATGTCCCCAGCTTTCATATGGTACCTTTCATAATCTTCTATGACTAAAATCTCAGGCGTTTTTAACAAAAATCAGCATTAAAACTTCATGGCTCATGAGGCAGGCCTTCCCATGGTCCAAAATCAAAATAATTTTATATCTGGTCATTCCATAGCTTGGAGAATGGGAATCACAGCAATTGGCTTTAAAATAACAAAAAAGTTTTTTTTGAACAGGTCTAATGTACCTTATTGAATGGGCTAAGTCAGCACCATAGGCCCAGGGAGAGACAGAAAGGGTGCTTGCTCATGCAGGCCCCCCTGGCTTGGGTTAACACGTTTCCTAAATAGGGACAACAGTGTTTATTAGTTGGTTACCAACCTACTAAACTGGATGTCAACCCGTCTAATAATCCCCCCATATACCTCACTGAAGAGTCCAACTGCACCCGCAGCTAATCAATCGAGGGAGAGAGAGAGAGATAGCGATAGAGAGTGTGTGACTCTATGGAAGTTGCCGCTAGTGTGCGTCCTGAGCGGATAGAGAAAATAACGTTATCAATGCGCTGTGAAGCGTACTAAACATTGGCAATAAAACGTAGCTGTTTATGCCCAATCTACCTTAATGGACGACTGCACACTTCCAACAGCCAGACGGAAAGCGGAGCAACACTGAGAAGGGATAGTCACAGGGGCAAACTTTCTAAAAGAAGAAATTGTTTACGTGAGAGACTATCGGTCCGCATCAGCGGTGGATAAGGAACGTCATATGAAAAACAAAGTGCTTACGTTCTTAACGGTGGCACAACACCGGACAAACTGCACTGGCTCAATACAGTCCGGGCTGTTCACTACGGGAGCAGTCAAGCTATAACAAGAGGTTTGTGTTGAAAAGATACACTACGGGATATGGTCATAATACTATGAAAGTGCTGAAGTTAACAAACAAAAGGGAAACAGAAACCTACCAGCGTTCTTCCAGCGACAGACAACGAGCACCCACGCGCCAAACAATTCAAGTGACCGACATTGTTTAACTAAAAAGGAAACTACGTGGATATCACCACCCCCCCGGTGGGCGTGCACCCGATGCCGTCGGCCAGCCTCACCACATTCGCCCTTTACTGAAAAGGTTCCCCGTGTCTGAACAGTCAACCTTGCCACATAATAATATATTAATAATAAATACATAAAAATAAATAAATGAAGATGCCAGGATTCCACAACTGTACCAATTGCAACAGTAAAATGCCAGTGGAAGATGGTCATACACTGTGTGTGACATGCCTGGGCCCTGAGCATGCACTTGCTTCAAGGGCAGACCCTACCCAATGCCACAGGTGTCTTCCCTTCTCAACACGCACTCTACTGAGTAGGGTGAATAGAGTTATAGGGGATAATGCATCCTTGTCCTCCCAGGCGTCCACTGAGACATGTTCGATACCGCCCACTCAGGCCTCTCCTCAGCAGCCGAGTGCATGCAAATCGTCTGATACACCAGCTGCAGGTAAGAAAAGCAGGAAAAGGAAGCATGAAACATATGATGCTCTTGCAAATACAATGTCCTCTCTGGTGAAGGAAATTTCATCTTTGGCGTCTAACCAATAGCAGATGATGCAGCAGCTCAATGAGCCCCAGGCAGCCCCATTAGTGCCCCAGCACCAGGTGGCCCTACCAGGCACGGGGCGCCAGATGGCCCCATTAGTGCAGCCTGTAGCAGAGCTACCACAGCGGTCGGCATCGCAGGTCCCTGACGATGGAGAGGAGCTGTTATCAGTGATGGCGTCCGATACTTTTGATGCTGAATATGGAAGGTTTAACAGCATCATTCCAATCTGAACTCAGACCATGTCTCTTCCCTCCTATCTGCTCCAACCGAAACACCCAGTGCTTTCTCTGGCGAATAATTTCTTTCTCTCATGTCTAGGGCCACCCCATACGAAAAAGATTTATATGAAACTTACATTTTTCCTACATGTTGTATAATAATCTTATATGTATTTTATAGGGGACCCAAAGCTCATACTAAATCCATATAAAATGCACATACTGTGAAACTTCATTTTACAATGTTTTTGTTATGTTGTATAAGAATCTTACATGGGGTTTATAGGGGACTCAGGCCACATACAAAATCCATATAAAATCCGTATAATGTGAAACATACAACTTTGCACCATGTAAGAATTGTCCCATGTGAAAAAGATTTATATAAACTTTACAATGTTTTAGACCTATATGTTGTATAAAAATCTCAGGGTGTGTAGGGCAGTCAAACCACATGCAAAATGCATTTGCAATGTTTCTATATGTTTTTGTTTTATGTGATTCACTCATTGGTGAAATTAAAGGAATACTTTAACTTTTTATGAAAATTGGTCATTTATCCTCTTCCTTGAAGTTACATATGTGGGTAAAATCATTTTGGTCTGGCAATCCAAATTTTAGCTTCAGCTTAGCATAGGCACTGGAATGTAATGTAGCCAAAGAGTTGCTAGCTGGCTACTTTACATTCTAGCACCTACAGGTATGCTAAGCTAAAACGCATGCACTAGGGACAAAATGCTTTTACCCACATTCAGGGAAGAGGATGAATGAATAATTTTCATAAAAAGGTGAAATATTCCTTTAATTTCACCAATGTGTGAATCACATAAAGCATAGAAACATTGTAGTTTAAATCAGACCCTCCAGGATTTCGCGATGTTGCGATTTGCAACTTCAATGCAACTTCAACCAATCCCCGCCACTTCATCGCGGCCATGCAATTTTGAGGAATCACCGCACCTTTCCCGCACCTTCCTGGAAGGTTTCTCGAAATATCACCAATCACTCGCGAGTGAAAGATCAACAGGTGCAGAGCTTTTCCTGCTCCTTGTTTTGCGGTGCAAATATTACTGTTCAAAACAGCTGCTAATCACAATATTCTTGATCATTTAGGCTATTGCCATTTACGTTACGTTTATGTTATGAGGCAAGTGTTACCTTAAATTACGCATTGGACTGAATGAGCTCTCTTCCGTTGCGCGCGTCTCTCTCTCTCCCTCTCCCTCCATGTGTGCACGCGCGTGTGGATTCCAAAATCACAAGTTATGTAAATGACGAATTCAAGCGGAGTTGAAAGTTATTGCTAATGTAGAACTATCTCCACGAAGAATTCGACAAAATTGCTAAAAACGCACATTAAGTTGGTTCCCATTCTTAGGTCTATCAGAATTCAGAGCAGTCAATTTTTTTCGGTTTGTGTAAGCTAGCCTGCATCTTTTCCATGTTTTAAGATATCAAATCCTGTTTTTGGCTTGTATGAAGTACAAAGCTAATTAGATGGCTTTTATATTTTTGCATTAAAATTAAGCAGATTTTCTGACAAGTGATTGCCACACAGTTATTTATTGTATGACAAACAGTACAGCTCATGCCTTGCTTCTTGCTGTGGAACTACTTCACTTGTAGCTTCTAAATATATAAAGAGTGCTAGCTCCCTGGCAATGGCTTCACATTAGGTATACCACAGTTTTACTAATGCTTAGTCACAGTCTACTAGTGCAATCAATCAAGCCCAATATGATTAAGGTTATGGTGATGAATATGATGAAGCGGAAGATGATGACATGCAACAACCACTCCCTCCTTCTTTGCTTTAAAACAGCACTTTCATCACTATTTCAGATATATATTTTTAATATGATATTTTGTTCTGGTTTACAGATGAACTTGGATGGCATGTAGTCATATAAAGGGTTGATAACTAAAACCATAATTGCCATCAGCCATCCATGATGTGCATTCTGAAGTTCTAGATGGTAAACAACCTCAAGATAAAAGAAAACCTATAGTTGCAATATGGCATTGTTCACTGCATAGCTATAACCACCTACCATCATCAAACACATGAAAATGTGCTGCTTTAACAAAAAAAAAAAAAAAAAAAAAAACGCAACTTTCCGCAATTTTTCCTGGCCCCCGCCATTTTCTCGCAATAAAATGCCTAAAATCAGCGCAACTTCTGCCGCAACTTTTCAGAAAACCTGCCGTGAAATCAAGCATTTTTGATCGCAACAATCACAAAAAAGGCCCGCAAAATCCTGGGGGGACTGTTAAATAAAACTTTTCCATATGAGAAGTTATAAGCTTCATATATGCAGTGCATTTTGCATGTGGTTTGGCAGTCGTACAAACCCCATCTGAGATTCACAACATATAAAGCCATTGTCAAGTTTAGGCCTATATCAACTTTCACATTATATGCATTTTATACGGATTTTGTATGACCTTTGAGTCCCCAATAAAATACATACGATTCTTATAAGGATATCAGTAGGATATTGACATCAGTAGGATATTGACATCAGATATTAGGCCACTGACAATTCACAAATACACATATTAAAAACATATGTGTGGGGGCGCTGTGGCTCAGTGGCTAGAGCGTCAGACCGAGCGTCAGACCTGGGGACCCGCGTTCGATTCCAATCCGAGGTCATTTCCCGACCCCACCCCATCTCTCTCCCTTCCCACTTGCTTCCTGTCATCTCTACACTGTCCTATTTAATAAAAAGCCCCAAAAATATCTTTAAAAACAAAACAAAACATATGTGTTTTATATCATTCTTTATACATGGGGATGCCATGGTAGGTGTTGTTGCCACATTTTGTGTCAAACAGCTGTGGTCTAGTGGTTAGGGCTTAAGACTTGTAACTATGCGGTTGAGAGTTTGATTCCCGTCCAATGCGTCATCTAAACTATCAGTAGGCCTACTCTCCAGCATGCAGCCCACTGTACCAGGTACCACTGTATAGGTAACTTCACTGTCTGCTGTGTCTCACCAATTCCATCTGGGTTAATTATATACTTATCAAAATATAAAGCCTGCATAGTTTTATATAAATTTCATGTATGTTACATGTATGTTTCATACACAAACCTATGTAATTTGTACGTCTCATATACTGAAACTTAATGTTCCTTATAATTTACTTATTCAAATCATATATATTGTGATAAGGGAGTTAAATCACAGCGAATGACTGAATGGCTTTTAGTCGAGCTAAGATGTTCCCCATTGAGTCAGCAGGCAGTGCAGGGTACAGCAATAGTAATAGAACTCTTGAAGCAATTGGGCCTGTCTCTCAATTCAAGCAAGAGCCAGTTAACTCCTTTTCAGCATATCACCTTCCTTGGAGTGGAAATGGACTTGATAACCATGGTGGCAGGTCTCTCAGACCAGAGAGTTGTTGCTTGTAACAATGTCTGTCGTAGTTCTTGGGACAGAACCAGTGTTGGGGAAGTTACTTTTAAAAAGTAGTGTTTGCTCGTTACTCGTTACTTCTTGGAAAAGTAGTCAGTTACTTTACTTAGTTACCTTCTATGCAAAGTAACTTTTTTACGTTATTCGTTACTTTTACGTTACTTTTGTAAAAAAAAAAAAAAAGGAAAGTTCTATTGATGACATAACAGGTATTTCTTTTATGCTCTTTATTCTGCTTTTAACATGAAAATATTTGGCTACAGGCTTCAAAACTAAAGCCCTGTGAAACAGTAGTAAATAACAGCCTCAATACAGGCTCCTTATAAACGTGATGACAACCTCAAAATGGCATGGTATGGGATGTTTTTTTTTTCGTCGTTCTCCAGTCTGCGCAACGGCGCAGGAGTTCAGTAAAGGCTTTGTGGACTTTTGAATGTAATGGGAAGCAAGCACTGACCTTACAATGTGACTTGACAATGTCTCTCTCTCTCTCTCTCTCTCTCTCTCTCTCTCGGACCTCTGGCTGAATGTTATGCACAACGGTGAACTGGCACTTATTAATTTCGGTGAATATGCTACTTGCACAAAATCCTCAATAAAGTTAACATCATGCGCAGCATGATCGGAATAGCCTGGTTAAAGCAATATCTAGGAGAGAGGTTGACGTAGGGAGAGCCGCGCATTATCTTACTATCTCGAGCTACAGTAGGCCTATGTTTGGCTTTATTGAAGTAGGCTAAAACCGGCCACCGGCGGGGTGCATAACATAACAAATTAACAAACAAACTAAACAAACAAAACACTGATCAAACTGAAAATAAACAGGGGCAAGGCCCACAAACTAGGCAATATAACATACCATCATTAGGCTAGATCCTCTCCCGTCAGAGGCGAACACCGACTGTTTCGCATGGTAACATACATGCACTATCGGTCACAACCAAATCATGGTTAACAATCAATTAAGACATTGACTTATGTTTACAACCTATACATTGCAACTGCGCAAGAATACAGTACCCCTTTATCATCAGAGAACATAATAACAGCATGCCAATAAGGCAATAACACAAAAAGAAAAGATGATCAAAAACACCCGTAACAAGCGCTTCCCAGCGGGGCGCGCTCGCAACTCCATAAAAGGTTCCACCTCCCATAGCTCGGTTTGATCCTGATAACTTCAACTTCGCTAATGTCCATAGGGAAAGTAACGTTGGGCAGTATAGGAAAAGGAACTACGTTTCGTTACCAAATTTTCAGCGGTAACGCGTTACACTACTTTTTTGCGAAAAAGTAGTTACGTTACTGTAACTTCCGTTACTGTAACGCGTTACACCCAACACTGGACAGAACAATGCTCATTCTTACCCGTGTCAAAGGCTACTGGGCCTAATGGCCGCAGCGTCCCAGGTGGTATGCCTCGGCCTTCTACATATGAGGCCAGTGCAAAAGTGGTACCTGTCCAAAAGGCTACATCTAGTGCTGGACAGGGGCAAATCTGTATCTGTGCCACCTGTGTGCCTACAAGCTCCAGTGGTGGAACATGCCCCAGAAGTGTGCGTAGGTATAATCCACTGACGCACCGCTGTTGGGTTGGGGGGGGGGGGGGCAGTCTGGAACGGCATGGGAGCCCTATCAGTGTGGCGCCCGCCATGGAACACGGCTCACATGTTCTTGAGCTGAGAACAATATATCTTGCCTTTCGCCATTCTTGCCCAGTACTCTAGGACGAACATGTCTTTATTCGAACAGACAACATATCAGCAATATCGTACGTAAATCGCCATATAGCTCATAGCCACCAGACACTCCTCTAGGGCACCCCTTAGCAACTCCCGCTATGGTATCTGTTGTTGCAAGCGGGGAAAGAGTTGTGGCACCCGACACCAGCCGTCCTAAACCTGTGGTCTGGCCGTTGAAGGGACACCTTTCTCACTCAGGGATTGTTACCAACAGTCACACAAACCTTGTATTGTGCTAGAGCCCCGTCAACATGAGCCCTATACTCTCATAGGTGGGAGAATTTCAAGGCATGGTGCGAACAGCGGCATGAGTGCCCCCAGTCGTGCCCTCTAGCTTCAGCAAAGAGAAATTTGACCAAGGCAAATCCCCTTCAACTCTGATGGCATTTCTCCCAGCAATATCAGCATGCTATGAGAGAGTAGATGGCCCCTTTTAGCCCATTGGGAGTGTTGATCTCAAATGGCTTTCTCAGATGGTAATTTTTCTACTCGCCTTCACCCTGGCTAAATGTATTGGAGCGCTGTCTGTGCACCCTGTCTCTGCACCCTGACTGCTTCTATGTCAAACCAGGAGGCATCTGCGTTTTGCTAAGCCCTAATCCAGCCTTCATGTCTAAGGTTCTTCAGAGACAAACTCAACCAAACAATAATCTTAGACCCTTAATGCCAATTCGACTGTTTACTGCTTTGAGTCAGTTCTTCAGTTGATCCGGCCCTGTTGACATACTGAATTTCAATAAAAGTATTGACTTGATACTGTGTCTCTGTTCAATTGTCGCATGGTTGTCCTCCGTGACGTTTGGGCATATGTATATTCCAGCCCTCTGGGCTAGCCGTCTGGCAGCCTTTCTTGAGTGAAACAGAACGTTGGGTTACTGATGTAACCTTGGTTCTGTGAAGGAAAGAAAGGCTGCCAGACTAAGTGTGCCACGCTCAGATTTATATACTGTATACAGTATCGCAACACACTCATGTGATGATGTTTTGATATAGTCTACCTCAGAACTGACAGATTATATTCCAGCCCTCTGGGCTAGCCGTCTGGCAGTCTTTCTTTCCTTCACAGAACCGAGGTTACATTGGATAGGTGTCATAAGAAAGTATTTCAATCAGGCTTTCTCAAAGTTTTGATAGATGAGGGCCAGTTGAGGGACCCAACATTGAACTGAGTTCCGCCAAAGGGGCGGGGGAGAAAGAGAAAAGAAAACTGAAAGAAATTCCAGTTGTGATCTTTTTAATAACCAGGTTGCATCTCTACAATAAATACAGTAAATGCCAGTAGATACCGCTAAACTAGCCTGGTGAATGCCAAACAAAAAATTATGAGTGATATTTAGTCTGGAGACCTACCTATTGCATCTCTCATAGCGGAAGCATAGTTTACGATTGTCCAGAGCCGTTTATTGGGCGCTACGAATGTCTATCATAGCGTCTGTACATAGCTCAGAGCCAATGCCAGAGCCACCACACGACGTAAAATGCAATCGTGGGTCATACTAGTCCCGTTGTGTTCTGTGATTGGATACCAAAAGCAGGTGAGAAAATCGGCCATGGTCATCATGCTGCTTTGCAGACTGAAATGAAATTACTGCACAAAGGAGCATGGGAACTCCCAGGCTACCGCTAAACAACACTAAACAGGGCAGACTCGCACACATCAATATTCAAAACATGCACATTACTTACAATTAGCCTACCTTTTTTTTAATCACAAACTTGACTATTATGTCATTCATACAGGCAAACCCTCTCCCTGAGTTTTATTTTTCTCTGCAAATACTATTTGAAAACAATCCCCCCCCCCCACACACACACACACACATACATAAAAAGAGGGGTAATTTGTGTGAGTGCTATATAGGCATTATTTATCAAGGGGCGGGCCTTTCATGATGTGTCTATGTAGTTCCATCCTTTCCGTAAATTAACCTGTATAAGTCTGCATGTTCATAAATTTTGTTTTCTTTTTTTTTTTGTTAGTTCTACCTCTATGGGGCAAGACTTTTTGACCAGATCAAGCTTGTTTCTTCAGTATGCTCGGTAAATATAACATGCACACTCACACATGCACATACAGTACACACACAAAATTCTACCCCTGATGTACTATTTGTATGATTTAATGTCATGCAGTGAAAAATCAGCTCAAAAAGGGGTAATAGCCGCACAGTGTATGCCCAACTTTACTTGATGAGGTAAAAGGTTACTGGAGAGAATAACCATTTAACACTAGTAACAAGCTGCTGGTGGTCAACTCGCGTTTGACTCATTCCATCTCTTTGCACCTAATGCCTCCCACCTGATCATCTCAGAAAGTCCTGAAAAAAAAAATCTTGTAGTTCTAGTTTTCTTATCCTCATGACTACCAGGGGAAAAAAAATCCTTTCAATTTTTTTTTTTTTTTTTGGACTTTCCCTATTCTTTGAAGGGTACTGATGAGACTTTTAGTTAAAAAAAAAAAAGATATTTATTTTAAAGATAAAAATTGTCCATTACATTGGATGTCAGAACTCAAATTTTTTATTTGCTCCCATGGAAGCGATAACTACAAATGTCCACTACAAGCATTTTCTAACATTTTCTAACATCGACCAGTAGCAAACCGAGGCATTAGAGGGAGGCGGGTCAACCATGCGCTTTCAGAAATTACAGCACTATTCACCTTTTTCACCTACGTCACTATGAGGCACTAGAACAAGGTTTGGGTGGTAAAACTTCCCCAGAAGTAGCTTCTGGGGATGGGATGCCCATCATCTGCCCAACTTTCCACCTGTCCAACAGTAAGAGAGGGGACCTGCAGTAGATTTTCTGTTCGGCATCTGTGAGAAATTATTAATTATTACTGTACTGTACCGTACTGTCTGTAAAGTGCCGTGAGACAATGCACTGTATTTAAGCACTCTACAAATAAAATTTTATTTAATTAAATTAACGTTTCGTTGGCACTTCCTCTATATTACCACCCGAGCCTCGTTTTCGTTCGGAATATGGTGGCTAGGTGAAAAAGGTGAATAGGCTCTTGGTCAGACCAAAGTCTCACAGAGCTTTGAAAGTCAATGGCAATCAGGCTAGAGGTTTTCAGAATTTGTGTAAAAGGAGATGGAATTACTCTTTTGCTTGTTTGTTCTCCAATGGTCTGCTAGCCATTATGGATGGAATTACTCTTTTGCTTGTTTGTTCTCCAATGGTCTGCTAGCCTTTATGTGGGGTTTTTGCTATTTGGGAAATACCATATGTAAGGGATAATGAACGACGCGGCGTGCAGATATAGAAAAAATGCACGTTCAAAGTCCTAAGGCAATCGAGGCGCCAGCCGAGTTGCCTTATAACTTTGATAAGTGCATTATTTTTCTATGATATTTATGTCAGCTTATCAGTGAACACTACAGACCACTCAGCGAGTTTCATACCTTTGTAAATAGACGTGTAATGCATTTTAGGAGGGATTGTTTCAGTGTCCATAGGCTGCCGCTAAGTTGCTACAGAAACAAGCGAAAATTCTCGGATCAGAAGATTTTCTCAAAATACCAATCTTAACCATGGTATTTCATCGTAGGATATCCGAAAACAAGGCTTAACATCATGTTAGGCGAACTTCTGCTTTAAGTTTAGATTCTGCAAAGAATTCATGGCATCTTGCGGATAGTGTCATATGCAAAGGTACAAGCTAGCTTTGCTTTGCTAGTTACATTAAGTGTCTAATTAGCATAAATGTGTGTAAATGGGTCTTCATTAAGCCACATGTTAAGTTGAAAAGACATTGTGAGCTTGTGATTTTTTTTAACTACTTATAGGATGTCTCTTTTGTTTTATTTGTATGTTAGCCTGTGTATGCATGAGCATTGAAAACATTATATTTACCAGTTCTACAGGGCAAGACTTTATGACCACAATGACCATGATTCTTCAGGATGCTCGGTAAATATAGCACACACATACACACACACACACACACACACACACACACACACACACACACACACACACACACACACACACACACACTTGTTCCCCTGAGTCACTATTTGTTTGATTTAATGTCATGCATTACTTATGCCGGACATACACTGTACAATATTTTCAGTCGATTGACGCAGCACCAGCTCAAACTGTATGATTAATTTGCAGGGGTTAAAAGTTTACAGCTCATCATTGATGTTCTCACACTGCACGAGTTTGTAACCGAAAACTCAAATTTATTGGAAGACACCACTAATGTATAAGAACAAGTCCTCCTGTTATTGCGCTCTTCCTGTGTAGGAAAATGAATGCATATGGGACATGCAAGGGACTACACTGTAAAAAGTCTAACATTTTTTTTTAAATGTTTAAAGGCTATACATGTTACAGTCATTGTGCTACTTGCAGTTGTATCAAGGTATCAATGTATGTATGAATATGTATCGATATTGATGATTTCACAAACCATCAAAGAGATGACTATCCCAAACATCCTAGTCTGGATTGCAAACAGAATAGAGGCTTTTACTAATTTGGAATGTCATTCATTCACATCGCTCATCTTCATTGTAATGAGTCATATTCCATATTATATTGTTAGTTCACGCTATCCACCAGAATTCATAATAAACTAACCACACAAGATCAGTTTATTTGTAGCTTCCCTTTCAAGTGAAGGGAGACACAAGTGCACAACTGAAGTGAGCACAGAATGCCCAACTTGCTGTGACACCTGACCATGAGCAGTCAATTTCACATTGAGCTCAAAAGAAAGTAATATTATGATTCCAAATTCACCTTCACATTTGAGAACAGGCTTCTCAATTATCCTTACCATACCCTGAGAATCAACAAATGACTTTAATAATTAAATTAATATTTCAAGTTGATATTTAGGCTACCCATAATGCTTAGAGGTAACTCACTCTCCCCATATGACCAATTAAAAACTAGATTTGACATTAATTTTATTTACTTAATTTTCTCAGTCTTTGTGGAATTGGGAAAATGAATTTGAATAGGTGAATATCACAGTTTTTGGAACTGATTGTTTTAAGTATATGTTTACTTAAAATATGCTGTTGGGGATTGCTGAAAATATGAAAGGTATATTACAAACAGGGGCGTGTTTAGACATTTTGGGGCCCTAGGCGAAATACAAACAGGGGGCCCTCCACATTCATTCACACACATACAAAACACAATGTCATCCCTACATGGTACCCATCATCATACCTTGAATCTATAGCACACTGCCACTAATAATGGTCCCCAAACTGTAGTAGATTTACATTTACATGGTCACAATGTCCATCCCATAATCAGTACATATTTCTACTAGCTTTATCATTAGGCCTATATTTGCCCCTATCAAATGCAATTCCGATGCAACTTCAAAAAACAGGCACGGTAGGAAAATGCATTTCTACCAAGCAAAAACAGCGTTGTAATCAAGGGCGTAGGCTTGATCTCAACATTGGTAGGGACAGTCCTACAATTGGTAGGATTGTCCCTAATTGTATTATATTGTATATGATATTAATAAAGCTAAAAAAAAAAAAAGCCTGGCCCAAAAAATACCGTGAAGACAATGGTTTGAAGAAGCTTATCTGCAAATAACAGTAGCCTACATTGAATTTTGTGCTTTTACTTATGTGGTTTTTCCTCCTAGTAGTTGGCTATAAATATATCTAAATGAATGAGAGTGAATAACACATCACACAGTAGATCTTGGCTACTCATGAAAATTCATCCTGCAAATGGATGATAGAAAAATTGTCTGAGCAAATTATATAGGCCTAGCCTATATCATGATGTGTGGTGATTTTTGCAAGTTCTTGGTTAGATTAGATGGAACCCCAGTCAGCCAACTAAACCCAGTTTAGCCTATGTAGCCTGTAATAGCAGATAAAGATATTTCTCTTACCTATAAATATGGACGATCTTTACACTGAAATTGAACCCTTAAATCTCAAGGTAGTGCCGTTACAAGTATAGCACTGGATAGGCCTGGCTGTGTAGTTTAATTTGATACCAAATACCTCCATTGTAATAGCAGATATACCCACATAAAGCTTCCGAAAGATAGTGAAGGAAACCATTTCACCTGCGATATTAATAGCGGTGGCGCGCGCTGTAATAGATAGATAAATTGAAGTGCCCATGATTGTTTAACCAATTTTATTTTCGGCTTGAAAAAATTACAGAGGTCTGGATCTTGTTGCTATCTATTGCAGCTAGTAGCTTACCAGAGACTTCTCCCCATGTCTGCTATCTATAGGTTTCGCTTTGTTTAGTTCATGTGAGATGAAAGTGGCTCTCAAATTGCAGCATGAACAACTCTCGTGCACCTGCTCTGGGTTGCAGAATGTTGCCACGTTAATTGAAATATAGTGTATAGTATATAGTGTTCGCAAGAAATATGCAAATAAATTTGTAACTTTGTCATGTAAAAATAAAATGCTAAATATTGGTATGGACTATTTGTCTTCCCAAAATATTGGTTGTGACATGTCACTATTGTCCCTATGCGCACACTTCAGGGTGAACTGCTTTAGGCTATTTGTTTCCAACAAAGTCTCATTTTACTGACAAAGTGATTTGATGATGATTGAGAGAGAGACAGGTATGGATCTTGCAAATACTACTCGGGAAATCTCTCTCTCTCTCTCTCTCTCTCTCTCTCTCTGATGCACCTGTCTCACCGCCTATCACTTGCGCTGCTGGAATTACGCGGTGCACAAGACTCACGGGAGATTTTAGATAATTTATATTACGTCCGTGAATCACTATAGAAATACGGTAATATAATATAAGCACCCGGACGTTCCAGGAGACTTGGGGTGTGCTATGTATCATTTTGGCAATTTCCAACGTCTTCACACCGCCACTGTTAGGTTCAGATAAGTTTCACTTCCCGCGACTGTCACGCTGACCAGGAATAGTCCAATGTACCGCAGAGAGAGGGGTGCATGCCCTGGGAAAACTACTAAACATGCGTGAATCAGGCTTACTGGGGCGATTTTGGTAGATTTTTAAAATATATATTAATGTAGGCTAACTGTTACATTAGGGGGGAAGAGTGGGGGGCCCCCAGGAGCTGATTTTGTACAAATTACACAGGCAGCTGCCTAGGCTGCCTAATGGTAAAACACGCCACTGATTACAAATATAATCGTGCATGGATTTTAACAAGATTACTTAAGTACATCTATTGAAAAAATACTTTGCATGACGTTACTCAATGTTATTGATGTAATGAATCTTTTGTTATTGTGATATTTAAGAGGCAGCCAATTACTTTTTAGAGTGTACGACAGGGCTATTAAATTGGCAGCCCGCGAGCAACATGCGGCCTGGACACGGCCCAGATGCGGCCTGGACACGGCCCAGATGCGGCCGACGTGATTCATCACCTTTAAAACTAAAGTATAGTCACCAGTCTCCAAAACTTAACACCTTGTAATTTGCAGAATATTAATAAATAGATTATATGTCCCCAAACTACCTCAATTTAAGTGGCATTAATACATTAGGAAATATTTTTTTAAGGTATTTTCCACTGTTCTAATCAAGTACATGTAATTCTGGTTTTGGCCACCAGATGATTTTGGCGCTGTTGTGCAGCCTTTTTATTTATTTTTTAAGCCGGTTTGGTCTATTGATGCAACATTTCCTCTTATGACAACTGTACTTATATTAGAGTCCTTGCATGTTTACGTGTTATTTTAATTTTTTTCTTTTAGCCTACTTGTTGGAGTGCAAAATAAGTTCTGTAATAGGACATTTAGAGATGAATAATTCACTTTAAAAACAAAGTTATGGTATTAAAATATTCTATTCTGGTAATTTAAAAATTTTAATTTTGTAAATAGATACTTTGTAGCTATTGTTAACATGCAAAGTTATTGTTAAGACAAAGCAAATATGAATTTTTAATCAATGTGTTTTGCGATTTGGTTATTTGAAAATAGTGACCGCGCAAAGTTTGCGGCCCAGCTCAAGTTCTTGGATTCTAAATGTGGCCCCCTTGGAAAACTAATTGAATAGCCCTGCTGCAGCCTATGTACGCTGGAACAATCCCTCCTAAAGCGCATTAAACGTCTGTTTACAAAGATGTGAAACTCACCGAGTGATCTGTAGTGTCCACTGACATGCTGACATAAACATCACCGCAAAATATGACGTCTAGCAGCCTTCTAGCATTATTTTGGATTTATAGTGAGTGTCGTATTACTTCCCAGCGGTCAGTGGGGTTTGAGTACAAACTTCAATAAAACTTGCTAGAAGCTGCTGGAAGTCATATTTTGCGATGATATTTATGCCAGCATATCAGTGAACACTTGAGACCACTCGACGAGTTACATACCTTTGTAAACAGACGTTTAAGGCGTTTTAGGAGGGATTGTTCCAGTGTCCATAGGCTGCCGCTAAGACGCTTCATAAACAAGCGAAAATTCTCGGATCAGAAGTGTTTCTCAAAATACCTATCTTAACCATGGTATATATGGTATCGTAGGATATCCGAAAACAAGGCTTAACATCATGTTGGGTGAACTTCTGCTTTAAGTTTAGATTTCTGTGAAGAAATCATGGCATCTTGCTGATAGTGTCATGCAAAGGTACAAGCTAGCTTTGCTTTGCTAGTTACATGACTGCAAGTTTTTAGTGGCGTGACTGCTAACGTTAAGTGTCTAATTAGCATAAATGTGTGTAAATGGATCTTCATATAGCCACATATTAAGTGGAGAAGACATTGTGATCTTGTGATTTTTTTCTCTAACCTAATTTTTATTTTTTTGAACTACCTATAGCAGGGGTCTCAAACTCCCGGCCCGCGAGCTGGTGCCAAAATTATAATGCTATCCAGCCCTGGAGAGAGGCGCAAACATCCCGACGGCGGCACATCCGTTCTTCTCTGTCACGCTACTCGCGGAGTTTTTATCATACCGAAATCCTAAGGGCATCATTGGAATCTCCTCACTCTGACCTTTCCAGCAGTACCAGTACTTAGTTTCTGTGATGAACACTTCACGAGATAATTAGCGTTGAATATGTATTATTAAAATTATGATCACCAATACAGTTCTGCGTCCATGTCATACATTGTTCTTTGTGCAATATCTCATGGATTCTTAACTTAACTATGATAAAACACATATAAAAATGAACAGGAAATCCTACAGATTACAATGGTGCATAGCAGTCGTATGGTCGTAGTGAGCAGTCGTAATGGTGCAATCATATAAAAAGTCTGCATTGTCTTCAGCAGTGTCATACCAAAATAGATGATAGTGAAAGTTGTTTTTAGCTCCCTGTTTGACAGGACTAACTTTTAACTGTTTGTCAGGACAGATGCTAGAAATGTTGTCTCAAGATCCAAATTGGCAATAAATTATATTTAATATTCATAACATATCATAATTAATAAAATATTGTCAGCACATATATTGTTGCATATACAGAATACCATTATCATGACTCTTATATTACCAGATTCAAGACAATTGCCTATATTTAAAAGTGAAAAGATATTTGTTCTAGTAGTATGCATTCAATGATGAGACAGGCCTAATATTGAATATAACATCTTTAGATTAAAATAAATAAATAATAATAATTGCAAAGGAAATGTGCAGGTCCCTGTTAAATAAAGGTGTATATATATATGGGCAATTCCACGAAAAAGTAAACCTCACCTTAAAACTTCAAGTCTCTCCTACATGGACATACAAATTCTTTCAGAAAACTTCCAATACAAAAAAGTATTGTCTCTATGTAAATATTCAACTGAGCAAGTTTCGAAAGGATATCTGTTTGTTAAATTTTTTACCCTATTCAGCTATAATGTAAGTCTATGGAGGGGCTTATAATGGGCATAAGTGGGTGATAACAAACACAAAGCTGCTATATTATCAGTCATTTTTCATTGTTCTATTACCATTTCTCTCGTTACAAGTTAAAATCCACCATTCACAATTGTTTTGTATCGTTTTGGAGGGTTTTTCCAGACGTCACGTCCATAACGTCACATCCATAACGCCATTTCTCCCAATGAAAACCAACTTTTTTACATTTACATTTGAAATTAAGTCTTTCTCTGTCTTTACTGAGGTGTCCTGTTTGGTATGAATGTAGTAATATTTACATTTCTCTAGAAATTTCACACACTTCACAGCAAAAACTACGCTCTCTCAAAAGTTTGTCCGTTTTTCGTCACGTCCATAACGCAAATTGAAAGGCTCATATTCTTATGATGCAAATCATGATATTAATTTTTTCTGTTTGCCTGTATTCAGCCATGGAGTTTGCAGAAGAATATGAAAAAAAATTGTGAAATACTGCTAGGTTTGCAAAGGTTATGTGGCCTTTTGTTTATCAATAATGCACGAAAATGTCACGTCCATAACGCTGGAATTGCCCATATATATATATATATAAAAAAGTGTTGCACCGTAATTACAATTAATCCCTGAGGTGGCCCTCCAGTCAGATAATGTTGACCGTAGTGGCCCCCAGCTCATTTAAGCTTGAGACCCCTGACCTATAGGATGTTGTCTGTTTTGTTTTATGTGTATGTTAGCCTGTGTATGCATGAGGATTGAAAACATTACATTTACCAGTTCAACAGGGCAAGACTTTGTGACCACAATGACCATGTTTCTTCAGTATGCTCGGTAAATATAACACATACACATGCACACACACACACACACACACACACACACACACACACACACTTGTTCCCCTGAGTCACTATTTGTTTGATTTAATGTCATGCATTACTTATGCCGGACATACACTGTACAATATTTTCAGTCGCTTGACGCAGCACCAGCTCAAACTGTATGATTAATTTGCAGGGGTTAAAAGTTTACAGCTCGTCATTGATGTTCTCACACTGCACGAGTTTGTAACCGAAAATTCAAATTTATTGGAAGACACCACTAATGTATAAGAACAAGTCCTCCTGTTATTGCCCTCTTCCTGTGTAGGAAAATGAATGCATATGGGACATGCAAGGGACTAGGACAGGGCTATTAAATTGGCGGCCCGCAGTCAACATGCGGCCCGGACACGGCCCAGATGTGGCCGACGTGATTCGTCACCTTTAAAACTAAAATATAGTCACCAGTTTCCAAAACTTAATATATACCTTGCAATTTGCAGAAATTTAATAAATAGATAATATGTCCCCAAACTATGTCAATTTAAGTGGCATTAATACATTAGGAAATATTTTTTTAAGGTATTTTCCACTGTTCATTCTCTATGGCGATTCTAAGCAAGTACATGTAATTCTGGTTTTGGCCACCAGAGGATTTTGGCGCTGTTGCACAGCCTTTATATTTATTTTTTAAGCCGGGTTGGTCTATTGATACAGCATTTCCTCTTATGACAACTGTACTTATATTAGAGTCCTTGCGTGTTTACGTGTTATTTAAAATTTTTCTTTTAGCCTAACTGTTGGAGTGCAAAATAAGTTCTGTAATAGGACATTTAGAGATGAATAATTCACTTTAAAAAAAAAGTTATGGTATTAAAATATTCTACTCTGGTATTTTAAAAATGTAAATTTTGTAAATAAATACTTTGTAGCTATTGTTAACATGCAAAGTTATTGTTAAAACAAAGCAAATATGAATTTTTAATCAATGTGTTTTGCGATTTTATTATTTGAAAATAGTGACTGCGCAAAGTTTGCGGCCCAGCTCAAGTTCTTGGATTCTAAATGTGCCCCCTTGGAAAACTAATTGAATAGCCCTGCTGCAGCCTATGTACGCTGGAACAATCCCTCCTAAAGCGCATTAAACGTCTGTTTACAAAGATGTGAAACTCACCGAGTGATCTGTAGTGTTGTTCACTGACATGCTTACATAAATATCACCGCAAAATATGACTTCTAGCAGCCTTCTAGCATTATTTTGGATTTATAGTGAGTGACGTATTACTTCCCAGCGGTCAGTGGGGTTTGACTACAAACTTCAATAAAACTTGCTAGAAGCTGCTAGAAGTCATATTTTGCGATGATATTTATGCCAGCATATCAGTGAACACTTGAGACCACTCGACGAGTTACATACCTTTGTAAACAGACGTTTAAGGCGTTTTAGGAGGGATTGTTCCAGTGTCCATAGGCTGCCGCTAAGACGCTACATAAACAAGCGAAAATTCTCGGATCAGAAGTGTTTCTCAAAATACCTATCTTAACCATGGTATTTCATCATGGATATCCGAAAACAAGGCTTAACATCATGTTGGGTGAACTTCTGCTTTAAGTTTAGATTTCTGTGAAGAAATCATGGCATCTTGCTGATAGTGTCATGCAAAGGTACAAGCTAGCTTTGCTTTGCTAGTTACATGACTGCAAATTTTTAGTGGCGTGACTGCTAACGTTAAGTGTCTAATTAGCATAAATGTGTGTAAATGGATCTTCATTAAGCCACATATGGGACATGCAAGGGACTAGGAGGACATGTAGTCCATGGACTAGGACCTGAAAAATGACATATCGGTACCGTCACGACTTGGCTCAACAGACGTGGCAAAGAAGGATGCAGCAAGACCGAAATAGCAAAATTAAGTCATAAAAAGCTTTTACAAAAAATATCGGTGAAATGGCTGAGTATGCGTTACCTTGTTAGGTCTTGGCTGTAACTTGGCTGTAGCCCTGGCTCAACTATTAGTGGGGCTATTAAGCTTTTAAAAATTGTGCACAAAAGGAAAGAAGCATGAAACTTTCCGGTTTTGTTCTTGATGACATAAGCTTTGATCTAAGATGTGGATATGTTCTCAGTTTGACCTCTGAGGTCAGATAGAGGTCATTGACACCCGGGATTTTATATTTCTATGTAAGGAATTAAAAATAGTTCAGGATGTAAATTTGATGTGCATTTCCATGTGTTTGATGATTAGATTAATTAAAAACTTCTTCCATCTTCCAACACCCCGAAGAGGTCAAAAACTGTCACTCAGGGGTCAAAGGTCAAGGTTGCTTGAAATAAGTCACAATTCGGTAAATCTAAATACAAAACTTACACCTCCTTTGTATTTTATCAAACGTTTGCAGGTAACCATGGGTATGCCAAAAGCATATAGGCCTATGAATATGGCCTACTTGAACTAAGCACCAGATAGAAACTCCCAAAGCAACATAAATAGAATCTAGTTAAACATGTTAGGCAACATAATGAGAATCCAATGAACATCTTTACTATAAAAAGATAATAAGACGATTGCAATGTCAATTACAGGGTTTAGATGGAGCTAGATATATTTTCCCCAAAATAGCCTTTTTCATGTACTACTTCTAGAATAACGAAATTTGACCTTAAAAGAGTTGCCAAATACAGCTTTAATGTCTTTTATTTCCCTTTCCTCTCTTTGCTCTTAGTGATATTTTGCCTATGTGGCCCGGCAGCATGCCGTCTTCCAACCTCAGTGGCATACAGTAAGTACAGTTTCCACACTGACATTCAGTGTCAGATCAAATGAAAAGAATCATGAATGGTTTCCAAAAGCAAAGCGTGATTTATGGTTTCACATCAAATCCACTCAAAGGGTTGGTACGACATCGCTTTGATGCAATGATTTCAAGGCTGACAAATTTTATTTCTAGATTATTTTTTAAAAGACAATTTCTCTGCCCACAACTATTTCAAAATAACTCCTCAGTGGCGGGGTGGCTAGCTAGCATTATATGCAAATTGATGCTAGTCAACTTAGCTAAGTCATGTGGTTATCTTATTATGTTAGTTAGCATGACTAATTAGCATATATATTCATTGATGATAGTCATCTTAGCTAACTAATATGGTTATCATGTTAGCATAATTAACATAGTTAGCATATTTTAATTGACATACAGTAGTTGTGACTAGTTGTCACTTGATTTGTATTCTTAACATACTTAGCATAGTCAGTATACTTAACATACTTAGCATACTTAACATAGGTTAGCTAACTAAGCTAACATGCGCACATGCGACTTAATTTTTCAGTAGTGCAACTAGACAAAAACGGAGGTCGCACCGGTGCGACAAGCTTTTCGGGGAAAATGCAACTCCGGAAATCTATTTGGGCTCTGCCTGGGCCCCACATCGTGGTCTAAACAAATCAGAATTAAAGAAAGGCGGGACCTTCATCTGGTTGGCCGTAGTCCAGTGTGTGTGGGTGTGCACGCGCGGGTCTGTGTTAGTGCGTGTCTTACCTACCAGTTAGCTAGCTTCTAGACTAGATGAGAGAAGCCAGTGTGTTATGATACCTTAAGATATGACTAGGGCAAAGATGTGATGCACTGCATCTACTGTAGGCTAAAGAGTGCGGAAAGGTGATGGCTGGTAATAGTTCATTTGCCAGTGCCTTAAATTCTATTATTGATGATTACCGAGTAGGCTACCAACCCCTCCCATCTGGGTGGCACAGGTCCAGGGAAATTAAAAACAGAACAGTTGCAGTTGCAACAGCCTGTTGCAGCTGAGTTGCAGTTTTAATTTATGTCTTACAGAGAAGCCACTGTCCCGTTTTTTCAGCCTTATTGGTTGTCTCACCATGAAAACTTACTCACTCTCCCTCGACATTTTTAATTGACTATTTTCCATTTAGCGAATATTACCGCATTTTACCGCGACAATGGCCTTTCAACCTCTTTGCCGGTTTAGCAAACACAGGTCTTGTATTTAATTTCAGCACTATCTTTTTGAAAAAGTTCAAGTGTCTACGCTATGTTCAGTAGACAGGTAGGATCTAAGTTTTCTTTCTCTCACCCAAACAAAAGAGACAGCGAGTAGATTTTTTTTCTTAACTCATTGACTGCCAATGACGTCTTTAGACGTCAACTGAAAAACTACCGTTCACTGCCAATGACGTCTTTAGACGTCAACTGCGTTTTTAATGGGACGGGCTGCAGAAAGACATAGGGAACCTTGTCTGTAAATATCAGAATTCTGAATTTTGTTGTTCCAAATTGATCCTGAGGGTGGCAGTGTGTCACTTTGGATGTGAGATGAGCATAGATTCATAGGTATGGCCAAGGGAGAAGTAGAGAAAGCTAATGACATGGCTAAATATGCCGATAGCAAAGTGCAGACGTAAATCGGAGAAATTTAGGCAGTACACACTCGATCAGAGTATGTGTCACTGCCATAGTAGTTCGAGTAGTGTTTCGATCGTGGGAGATGAAGGAGATCAACCTTGGGCAAACGAAAATAGCAGTTGTGACTTGTTTCAGTGCCCAGCTAGCTCACAGTTCCGGGTCAGGTAAGAATTTGCGAGCTGGATGTTGATCACTGAGTTATCGCTGTCACAGCCTGTAATAGCATATATTTACCTTGTTACAACAATGTCTATTTTATTACCAAAAGCCCCCTGTTACTGTTGTTTTTGTGGTCTTATCTAAGGAAGACATTTTCCCAATGTTTAACATGCTAATAGACCGAAAAATACGCGCATCCAAGACACTAACGTTGTCAAACAAAACGCTAGTTTTCTCCCTTTTATGGTCAAAAACGGGAGATTTTGGAGAAAGTAGCTTATGTTCGCCTGCTGATTTCTAAGCAATGGAAAGGGGTAGAAACGAAATTCTTTTTTCTGGTGAAAGAATTTTGTAGTCGTAACACATAATATTCTGTGGCTCTTTAAAAAACAGTCAAAATTCTCCAAAACCTCTGGCAGTATGGAACTCTCTATTCTGAAAAAGACTGGCAGTCAATGAGTTAAAAGGGCAACAACATAAAAAAACAAACAAAAAAAAACATTTGATCTATTTAATTGTTATTCTGTTCATATTATACCAAAATGGTAGTATGACTTCTGCCCATGATTTAATGGCAGCAGTAGATACATTATTGCAATAATCTCTCTTTTGGGGTTATTTCCCTTTTGTGGAAGAGGCATGAGATGGGTGCAGACAGGTAGCCTGACATAGCCCGCCCATAATACGAATGTTCATACGCATCATGGTCTGGGAACGGTCCTCTGGGGCGTTTACATCGGTAGAGAGTCTACCAGCCAATAAGCGAAGCTGATTAGACGAGCTGTCCAATTGTTTCAAACCAGAAGTGAATGCCCCCCGTGTCAGGTTAAAGAACCTCCAGACCATGAATACGGATGAACAGCAGTATTATGGTCGGGCTATGCCAGGCTAGCAGACAGGTGGGGCCCACATTTAAAATGGTTAAAAGGTCAACCACTTCCTACAACCCTTGACATAATAATAATAATAATAATAATAATAATAATAATAATAATAATAATAATGATCATCATAATAACAACAGCCACCACCATTTTAAAACCTTGTAAAATGCAATGGAATGTGTTCGCAAATTTGGGTGCACCTAACTTTTGTGCTGGTGCACCCAAGAAAAAGTTGGGCGCACGAGTGCAAAAAGTTAGTCTAGAGCCCTGGTGCATATTACTTTGTTTTCTTCAGTGACACCTATCTATGATATTGCGCCCAACTTAATCCGGATGTGTGTGAGGACTAAATGACTTAGCTAACTAAGCTAAGTCACATGATTAGAATTTGTTTGCTTCCATAAATGTTTCTTCCATCCACAACTGATTCAAAATCAATTTCCTTACTTAAATAATTCATTGTTAAATCATTTAACTGTTCAAACTGTCAGTCATCAATTATGCCTCCAGTCATCTAAATTTGTTGCAATTATTACATGGGCTTAGATTTAGAAGCCTTAATTTTAAACTCCATGTTTAAAAGAAGCTTAAACTTTAATTGGGATAAAGTTGAGGGTGGCTAGACAATGTACTGTTTGTTATGCTAGATAATGTTTTGTGATTGAGTGATAAGTTTTTGTAGGCACACACAGCTCATTCAAGCCTGAAATATATGCAAATTAACGCATATTTCAAATTTGTACCCATTCACCTGTAGTATCTTGTATCATTCCTTCGCTCAATGAGTGACTATATGGAAATGGTTACATGTTACAAATATTTACATACATGTATTTGTAAATATGTCACCACTGACCCAACAGTCACATGGATTGATGGCTGATTAAAGCTTTGTTGTATAACATGTATTAGTCTTTTAAGCATATGTGTATGTTTCTTTCAAAGAAGCCTGATGGACAATTTCAGGAGAACATCCAAGGAAAATAAAGGAAAATCCAGCCGGACATTGGCTAAGTTAATGTTTTATGTTGCACTTTTTATGACAGGTAATTGCATTGTTTGGTATCTCTTTCTCTATATCAGCGGTTTCATTTATTTTATTTTTTTTCTACATCTCAATCTAGTTGCCACACCCCTTAAGCCAAACACGTAAAAAAGGCAACAAAATCAATACAACAGACCGGGAAAAAAAAAAAAAAAAAAAACGTTACACTCTCTAGCACTCCTAGTGGTCAAACATTATATCTCAGCTACGCTTTGACACAATGCAAGGGTTCTCAAAATTTTGATAGGTGAGGGCATATTTAGGGACCCAACACTGAACTGAGGGCCGCCAAAGGGGCAGGAGAAGAAAAAGAAAAGAAAAGAAAAAGTTAAAAAAAGAAATCCCTCTTGTAAATATTTTAATGACCATGTTGCATCTCTACATTTTATTTATTGCAGCAATATGCCCACACATGCTATGTCTAAATATCTATAAGGCTACTACAGTATTTCATGGATTTCTTTAGTCATATTTGGATGCATAAAACAGTTATTTTGTTTATGATGTGTGTTTTATGACACAAAGGACATCTTAGAAACATGTTAAAAACATGGAAAGCTTAATTTAGACCACAGAGTGCATTTAAGTAATTATGAAGTAGAAGTGGAATTAATATACCGTAAATGTCAGGATGGTCAGAGGAATCAAATGCAGATCACTGAATATCTTGCAGAAAGTTTATTTGAAACAGAGCACTGAAAAACTGAAAAGTTGGCAGAGCTTACGTGCTGGTATACAGGCAGACAAAGCAGGTCTCACAAAGACAGAAATGACGATCAGACAAATAACCAGGGGGTATTCCATCAAAGGAGATATTCACTAAGCCACGCTAACTTACACAAGCCGCTCTTCTTTTAGTGTCAGTTCTGTTCCATTACTCTCGTTAACAGTAATAGCAGAGCTGAGTTGCTGGGGTAACATATGCTCCCAAACTAACCAGCTCAGTGGCAGGTTAACTGCAAGGCTTAATAAAGCATTGTCTCAGAAAATGCAATCAGCCAGAAACACCAAAAGGTTCCTTCCACAGGGGCGTTAAGTTAAGGCGGGGGGGGGGGGGGGGGGGGCATCAGT
This sequence comes from Sardinella longiceps, assembly GCA_027497455.2. NCBI lineage: Eukaryota > Metazoa > Chordata > Actinopteri > Clupeiformes > Clupeidae > Sardinella > Sardinella longiceps. The sequence goes on along the minus strand of JAODXP020005233.1, from coordinate 20,987 downwards.
CCAAGGGGCCCGGCCCAACCTGTCATTTCAAAGTTTGAAATGATTGTTCTCTTAATGCAAGTCGTAGTGCTCCGTGACACATAGGCGCTGATAACCCTGGAAAATAATAGGTTATTACATTGGTATTTTATTGGTACTCATGTTAATCAGTAGTCAGGCTGTAAAACTATTTTTCAGAGTTTTCAGAGTTTTCAGGGAGGCTGATGTCGATGTTGTTTATGCAACCTCTTCTTTTATCAGATTTTAAATGTCCATAATGCATTAACTAAAACATCAATATGTACTGTAGCTACCAGTGTTGGGGAGTAACAAGTTACATGTAACAAAATTATGTAATTTAATTACAAAATAAAAGTAACATTAATCAGATACATTATTTTGAAAATGTGTAATTAAATTACAGTTACTTGAAGAAATATTCAGGATTACAATTTCAGTTACATCTCAATATCTTCTGCAGAAACATTGGCGATGTGTACTGCAGAACATGTGTACAATGTCCTCTATTTACAGCTAAATGTCACCACTACAGCTAAAACACACTAATTTAATTCTGATTTAGATTAGATCATTGTTTCTCCCATTATGTTGGCAACACCACTTTGCAGTAGCATAGAGGCCTGCTCTGTCAGATAGAAACTACAACATAGACCTACATACACCTACATAGATAAGACACCTGCTTATTCAGTGATGTTCACCAATTATTTGCACATAGTGTAGTGTGACACTGCTGTGTGGCAGGAGTTTAAAGGATTTTGGCAGCAATCAGTGTTGAATAATGTGAAGGTTAACCCTGCAGGTTTCAAAATTCAAAATTGCTTGACGATTTAGAAAATTCTTTCAAAATGTACGAATGTAATCAAATGTAATTAGTTAAATTTCTTTATTAAAGTAATCCAAATGGTTACACTACAATTACAATTTGTATGGGTTAACTTGTAATTGTAACGCATTACAAAGTAACTTACCCAACACTGGTAGCTACATCAGTAATAGTAGTATGTGGACAAATCAAAACTTTTCATCTAGATGACAATGTGTGGTCATCACAGTCCCTTGAAGTTTATCAGAATTTTATTGAGCCTTTTGGCTGGATTCTATTTAGGCCTTCAAAAAACATATCTGAAGCCATCATGGGCTTCTGAATTTTATTTCTTCATTCAGACAAGTAGACAGACTGTCTGAAAAAAGCAAAAAACAGAAATGAAACCTGATCATGGTTCGAGCAGCAGACCTCTGAAATCTTACAAAAATAAAAAAAATAAAAAATGTTCTCATTTTCATAGCACGCAAACACCTTGTGGGAATGTCCAAAGGTTTTTTATTCAAGTTTTATTTTATTCTCTGTGGTTCCTTCTTTTGAAAGGAATAAAGCTAGAATGTCTTATGTAAGTCTTTAATTTTTTTTTTTCCATCTTATACATGAGCTATATGTGGGCGGGTGATAGTTTATCCCCCTTGATTCCTGTGAGTGTGTGTTTACCATGTGTTTACCATTTACCATGTGCTTCTTTGTTTACATAGCCATGTGTTTTGACATTTGTATGAATCATCCCACTTCTAATGCCAACAGAAATAATAATGGACCATCCCGTGTTGAGTTAATTAATAAACACTTTAAATAATAAACCCTTTCAGTAAGATGCATAAAGAATATTGTGGCACATGAGCCTTTTATTTCCCATCAAAGAATATTCAAATTTATGCCTGTACTATTTCAATGGCTGAGAATTGACATTGGAATCACATCTGAAGTCATAAACTTTGTTAAATGTATTATTCATTGTGTTCTTAATACCAGCACGTCTTGTTTACTGAAATCACTATTTTTTTCTCTTTCTTTAAATTGATTTCCTTGGCTCTGACAGCACTATATCTAACAGTGAGTAGGTTCACTCACCTAGGATATTAACATTATTGTTATTAGTTGAAGGTGAAACTCAATACACCTCTTGTAAAGCATCATCATAGACAATATTAGATTATGGTGCATTAATGGCAAGGATATATTACCTGTTTCACACATGACTGAATATGAAGAGATTCTTAGAACAACTGCACGTTCACTCAAGATTAATTTTGCTTCATGACTTAAATTGGCTAATAACATTCAGCAAATATCATAATCTTAAAACAGAAAAAAATAACCTGCCTGACCAGTTGTGGTGATTATGGGTAATCACTGTTTGATTGGTCACATTGTATCAGTGGGTGTGTCTATTTCATCCACCCTTACGTAGAAAGCTATGTCTGTTTGGTTGGGATGTGATTTCATTGTAATAATTGCCAAGCAATGTAAGTAACATGTGTCTGATTTCCATCTCACGTGTTTGAGATTGGTAGGCTCAAGAAGAAAGTAGTAAATAATTGTAAGAATTGGCTAATGTAATACAGATCACTTGCATTAATAAATACATTTCAGACTGTGAATTTAAAAATAATAATTTTAGAGTATTTTGTGTGAAGATGTATAGTTAGTGCTTCAAAGCTCCTGATAAAGTATCTTACGTCTTACATTAATCACATGGCTATGTAAACATGGTCACACATGGTGCTTGTAACCCCTAACCCTAACCCCTTTTTTTTGCAAGACTTTTGAAGTCGGGTGCTCAATCACTGATCATTTTTAGCCTTTGTTTATTGCTTTTTAAGACAACCTTTCTACTTATCTTCATAAGAAAATAAAATCCAGAAGCCCATGATTGTGGCAAGTATTTTTTTTCTGATGGCCTAATCAGAGTCAAGCCAGTAACCTCAATAAAAATTTGATCTACTTTGACCATGCACAGTCGTCAAGACAAGGAATTTTTATTTCAACATGCAACTCCTATTCATGTAGCAGTGTGTAAAATTTGAGCATCCTTGATGGTTTACTTGATGTGTTATGGACATTTGAAATCTGATTTAAAAAAAAGAGACTGCATATAATCGACACCAGCCTCACTCCCACAAAACTAATTTTATTTAAAAAAGGATTGATCCTACCTAACGAAAAGAATGCACAGGGTGTCTATTGGGTAACTTAGGTACACCTGGTGAAGTGTGCGGTCAGCGGTTGAATTGACATGGAATGACCCTAGTAGGCTAATATTTCTAATGTTAAAATAATTGTAATTTCCACATGAATTGATAAAATGGTGCAAATGATGGTATGGGGGGATGGCCATTTAAGAATGGGGATGTTTTGACATTTTTATTTCAGAAGGGGGATGCCATACCCCCTCATCCCCCTGAACTTCAGTACTGTCGAAAATGTTGTGTTGTCTTTTCTCTTCTCATTTTATGTTCTACATGATTCCATGGGAATACAATTTCACTGAATTTTATCTTCCAGTGCATCTTGACAGGTAAAACCAATCTCCACTCACAGAAAGCCATTTGATATAATGTTTGAGTTTGGTTGAATTGCAGTACATGCAAACAGGAGCGGTTTCTGGCATGGGCGATATGGGCGGTCGCCCAGGAGCGCCGAAAATTACAATCGCGGGTGATCCGGTTTTGCTTCATTGTCTTTTGGAAGCTTTCGTACTGCTATATCTGCGCCTACAATAGAAGTATTTGGTATCAAATTAAAGTAGACATCCAGACACATGCATCGGTGCACTTGTGATGCCACTTGTAATGTACTTGCTTGAGAATGAGGGCGCTCAATATCAGTGTAAAGATCGCCCCCCCATTTTGAAATATCTTTATCTGGTGTTATAAACTTGCCTGCTGGAGTTCCATCAAATAACTGATTGTAAGACCTAAAAATTTAATCTGATGGTAATCTTACTCATAACCAAGAGCTCAATAATAAAACTAAACCAAAACAATCACTGCACATTATGATATAGACATCTAATTTAAACAGAAGAGTTTTCAATCACCCATTTGCAGAAAATGAACACCCCACATCCCTAAAGGTTTGCCTGCTTTCAGACTTCAGTGCTGAAGTCTGTATACAAGAAAGGGGAGGGGTTTGGGGTTCAGATCTTCTCCTTTGCTGTAGAAGCTAGACATGCATAGTAGAGTAACTATACCCATACGAAAAAGATTTATATGAAACTTATAAGAAGTGTCATATAAAAACATATAAAAACCTTTCCTACCAGAAACATATATTACTATCCAAATCTTATATGGCACATACTACAAAAGTGGCCCGTTTCTCATTTAAGTCATATATGAATGAAGCGCACAATATATATATGATTTGAATAAGTAAATTATAAGGAACATTAAGTTTCAGTATATGAGACACACAAATTACATATAGGTTTGTGTATGAAACATACATGTAACATACATGAAATTTATATAAAAATATGCAGGCTTTATATTTTGATAAGAATAACCCACATGGAGTTGATGAGACACCGCAGACAGTGAAGTTACCTATACTGACCTGGTAAAGTGGGCTGCATGGTGGAGAGTAGGCCTACTGATAGTTTAGATGACGCATTGGACGGGAATCGAACCATCAACCTTATAGTTACAAGTTTTAAGCCCTAACCCCTAGACCACAGCCGTCTGACACAAAATGTGGCAAGGACACCTACCATGGCATACCCATGTATAAAGAATATGATATAAAACACATATGTTTTATTTTTAAGATATTTGTTGGGCTTTTTATTAGATAGGACAGTGTAGAGATGACAGGACACAAGAGAGAGAGATGGGGTTGTTTCGGGAAATGACCTCGGGTCAGAATCGAACCCAGGTCCCCAGGGTAATGGTCTGACGCTCTAGCCACTGAGCCACGGCAACTATACTTTTGATATGTGAATTTGTGAATTCTCAGTGGCCTAATAAGATAGGTAGATAAGGTGTTCGCCCAGGGCACCAAAGAGGGTAGGACCGCCCCTGCATGCAAAACAATGAAGAATGGGATAAATCCAGCCAGTGTAATATTGGCATTAGAGGGACATCTAGCAGTTTTTGTTGTAAAACTAGTGAACTAGCTATAGAAGGCATACAAACATTTTAGAATCTTACTGACACTACTAGAGCATGCTAATAATGTCTGATAGCAGAAATATTAGTAATGTCATGCTGTAACTGGGGACCGCCTTCCATTCCGACATACCCCCACTCTGACATCCCTCCACTCCGACATCCCTCCATTACGACATCAACCATTCCAACATTTTTCATACCGCCATTCCGACATACCGCCATTCCGACAGCATACTGAAGCACGTCCGTATTTGGGGGCATTATCTTTTGTTGGCTTATTTTAAACGATGGGGAAAATACGCCCGCTCTGAGATAAGCGCCCCTCCCCTCTGCTCTTGCCTGAGCTGTAGCCGCACTCGCCATACGGTTGCCACAACTTTTACCTACATACTTTGGGCATTCTCCCTCATCTCACTGCTGAGGTGTTCAATGCTGGAAGTGTGTGTTAATGTTTGTAGTAGGTTTGCCTATACGTTATCCTCTCATGTGTGGAAGCAGGCTCGGGCTTGTGATCTGTGCGATCTGATGAGCTGGTCCATTTGTTGGTCGGTGGCATCTAATTTCTTTTTTATGCAAATGCAACAATTGTAACTTATTTATTTCTGTACCCTAGGCTATTTTCAGCAGCCCATGAGTAGCCCTTTGCCCCTTTATAATATGGTTACATCCAGAGGTTTTGGACCCGGGCTATCCGAGCCATGGCACATAGGCTACGCCGAGTCTACTGGTCTACAGGCAAGCCTGTCACTCACATCCTAGTTTAGGACTTTTGTTGTCTTTGATTACTTAATATATTTTCTATTTGTGCACAAGCTACTTAAGACAACCTGCAGAGTTTCGCACCACCTCTCTATTGGCTGTGTTATGCAGAACGCAGATTTGGATTGGACTGTTGGATGAAACATATTCAATTTATTTATTCTGTAATCCTTTGTTAACAAACCACCAAACTGTGGTGGTCTGCAAGCAGGCGCGTTGGAAGCAGTTTTGCATTGGGGGGGGGGGGTTTATTGGCCAAATCATAGGCTAAATGTAGCCTAAAATGCATGATTGAATGCGGAAAATATTTAATATTTGTATGACACCATCACAAAAGTCATTTGGGCTACAACATTTTCATTAGGCCTATCTCGCGTATTGGACACTTTCAGCAACAACTAAGGAACAGGAACAGTTATCTATTGCGCGCATTTAAACTAATTAGATAAGCATAAATGTGTTTGCATATTGTGCTGCTTCATAGGAATAGCCTAGGCCTATTTTTGTTTCACCTGACTGCCTATCGGTGCCAGAATGAGTTTTAAAGTGGGGATGCAAAAATTAAGAAGTTAACGGAGGTCTGGGGGTGTCTCCACCTGGAAAATTTTGAAGATTGTCCAGGTTAAATGGCGGGTTTTGTGCAATTTTAGACAGAAAGAGAGCGGTCTGAAAAGTGACCAGAAAATATCTTGTTTTCATTTCAGCAAAGACCATTCAGGTGCGCATAAATAGCCTAGGATGAAGAGATACCCTATTAGGAGGTTCTACCCTGAGAAAATGTTTACGCCTATATTCTGACAGATTGTTTTGACGTAGTTTCAGACCAAACTATTTGGATGCAAAATAATGTTCTGTCAGGTCCACTAAGTCAAAAATGAAACAAGAAAACAGCGGATAATTTATATGAGACTTTATTTATAATAATTAAATTTGGCGGTATGAGTCCCCGTCTTTTCCATGAGCTCCATGGAAGCCAAGATGGGGAACAGCAGCAACTCAGGGAGAATTACCCTCATTTAAGAAGAATCCAACACAGAGCTTCAGAGAGGGTATCAAATATTTTTGGACTGCTGCAACAACCAAAAGTTAGTCTTACTGCAAAGTACAATTTGCTTCTCTACTTAATGCCAAATAAATGCCACTGCGAGGGGTGCAAAGGCATGACTTTAAATGCATCAGATATGTCCGCTTTAGCGAGCCACGTTCCTCGACCTGCTTGTTTGATAAACTTCACAGCATCATCGACGGTGTTGTAAAACATAGAGAAAGGTGCTAAAGAAATAAGACTGTTGATGCTTTGCTCGGGACCATGATGGGGGGCTGACAGATCAGTAATTAAACGTTTCTTGCCAGAGTACTTTTGCGTAGCAATGCCAATTGGATTGATCCTAAACAAGGAGAAAGAGGATGTATGAAAAGGCCCAATCATAAACCCTTTATTAATCTCCTACACGATCAAAGCATCAACTACGTCGGGCTCTTTAGAAGCTGACAGCAAATTATTGCAAATGAGCGATTTTTTTTTTTGGCAAGTAAGATAACCCAGCAAGAAAATCATGAACTAGTCCTGTAATCAAATAATTCACAAAACAGCGGTTGGGATGATTTTTCAACGAAGGCGGAAAGAACAGCTGACGCGGGCTGGGCTGGCATTAACCAATTAGAGATGTAACAGCTGATAGCGGGCTTGACATCGTGGCCTGCCATAACTAATGCAGAATTCTCAATTTCTAGTGCACACATGTCAAAGTCAAGGCCCGGGGGCCAGATCCGGCCTGCGATTGAATTCATATCTGGCCCCCCAAATAATATCTAATTTCTATTAGAACTGGGCCGCCAGTACTTGGCACAGTACAGGCTTTCAGCAGAGGTGGGAGGTTGAGTATATGTTCACTGAGATAACAGGTAAACCTATCTGCCTTGTGTGTGGTGCCGATGTGGCCGTCATGAAAGAATTCTATATTTTGTTAAGTAAGCCAAGCTATGTTATTGCAATAGCTAACAAAGACAACTTTCAGATTCATATGTGTTAACATTAAGTTGATAAAAAATGCTGAACATGTTTGGCCCCCGACTTGGACCCAGTTTTTGTATGCATGGACATACAAATTCTTTCAGAAAACTTCCAATACAAAAAAGTATTGTCTCGATGTAAATATTCAACTGAGCAAGTTCTCGAAAGGATATCTGTTTGTTAAAATTTTTACCCTATTCAGCTATAATGTAAGTCTATGGAGGGGCTTATAATGGGCATAAGTGGGTGATAACACACACAAAGCTGCAATACTATCAGTTATTTTTCATTGTTATATTACTATTTATCTTGTTACAGGTTAAAATCCACCGTTCACAATTGTTTTGTATCGTTTTGGAGGGTTTTTCCAGACGTCACGTCCATAACGTCACATCCATAACGCCATGTCTCCCAATGAAAACCAACTTTTTTTAAATTTACATTTGAAATTAAGTCTTTCTCTGTCTTTACTGAGGTGTCCTGTTTGGTATGAATGTAGTAATATTTACATTTCTCTAGAAATTTCACACACTTCACAGCAAAAACTACGCTCTCTCAAAAGTTTGTCCGCTTTTCGTCACGTCCATAACGCAAATTGAAAGGCTCATATTCTTATGATGCAAATCATGATATTATTTTTTTCTGTTTGCCTGTATTCAGCCATGGAGTTTGCAGAAGAATATGAAAAAAAAATTGTGAAATACTGCTAGGTTTGCAGAGGTTATCTGGCCTTTTGTTCATCAATAATGCACGAAAATGTCACGTCCATAACGCTGGAATTGCCCTTTAACATTACCACGACTATTTAATTGACTACGAATCTGCAAGCTCACCAAAACAATTCATTGACAGGCCTCTCTTAATCATGCAAAGCCCATCAATTAAAAATCTATAAAGTAACTCTTCGCAGATATAGCCTAATAATACATTACCGTTGCATAGGCTATTACAAACCTGCACATTTAATAATGTTATTTCCAAGACGCAAAGTGAAGTTCAATATTAGGCTATTTTGCCGTCATTCGTTGTGCGTGGAACTGCCTGCCCGACTCTATGCCTACAGACAAGGCATATAGTAGAGCAGATTAATGCTATATTTTGGGCGAATCGTTCACTTTGGTATAAAAGCATGACATTTGGCACAGATACTTCCAAGGGTCACTTTTTCATCGAAAAAAGTGGGGATGCAAATGCATACCTCCATCCCTGCTTTTATTCTTCCAATTTGGGATCTGGGCGCAGGTGAGAAACTCCTGCGCACTCCTAGAAGCACACATTGAGAAAGGGAGGGATGAGTTACTGTTAGCCTATTTGATTATTATATGTCTATCGATTTGCAAGCCTATAGACAAAAATTTTGTAGGTCTTTGCTAACTTTGGCATTGAAGCAATTGCAGTTATTGCAACATGCATAACCCAACTGATTTTCTCACAGTCGGTTTTGTCATTAGCCCCTTTCCCATTGAGGAATATAGCGGGTTAAACACACCTCAAGCGCGCTCCCGCTGTTCCGTTCCCATTGAGGAGCCGTATTGCCGCATCAACTCGGCTCTGGGTAGTCTTTTTGCCGAAGCGAGTTCAATGGGAACGGACAACGACCCGCGTCTGAAGTGGGTGTGACTAACAGCAACAGCAGCAACAGAGTTCAGGCAGAGCCGGAGCCGGAGAAGCCACCGAGACCTGTTATGATCCGTTTTTTGCGCTTCAGAGACAGTGATATGATATTTCAAACTGCGAAAAAGAAGACAACTCCAATACGAGAAGGGGAGCTCAGCTTACTTTTCGCCAGGATCTGTCAGCGGAAACCCGCCGCAAACGCAGTGAATTCGCTGGATTGATTGATCACCTTCGTCAGAAGGATATGTTCAGGGGCTTCGCTTACCCACACCGGCTTCGCATCCTTTATAAAGGTAACATCGAACTCTTTGACAACCCTTCTGATGCAGAAGCTCACATTGACATGGTGAATGGACAACAGGCTGAAACAGACCTTGCGTCTAATAATTAAAAGCTCGCCAATCGAGGGGAGGTAAGCTGTTTTCCCCATTCAATGACTATTATGCCAACTGATCGTTCACTTTGCATTGGACTAAAAAAAAAAAAAAAAACTTGGCATTGGACTATAGTGAATCTCCGGACTTACTTTATTATTTTGTTTATGTTTATTTTTACTTCTTTTGTTGTGACTGAGAGAGATTAGGCTACGAACGGTCATTACAGATACAGGAATATTTTGGTGGTTTGAGGATCAGGCCTATCTCTCACTGACGTGTATTTGATCCTACTCACACAAACGGACTTTTTGGTAACGGTGAAAAGTAAAACATACAAAGGGACCCTAAGGACAGCATTGTATGTAGTTCATTGTAGAAAAATTTATACAGGGGGGATGTGTATTGGTTTATTATGTTTCATTTTTCAGGCTTGTATAAGTGACACATCGCCCCAGAACATGTTTTCCCCACTTGTAATAGGCCCATAGTTTAGGCCTACTTTATTTATTTTTGATCCTTAGGGCAGCTTAACATAGACTTTATAAAGGACTGATGGAAGGGGCTCCAAGTCGCCACTGATTTAAGAAGACATGTCTATGTCTATGTTTATGGTATTGTCTACTATTATTTTATATCAACTTTTTCTGGTTGAATTGTATGCACTTCACTTCGTGTGGCCTAAGAGAAAAAATTTGGGAGGGGCCAAGGATTCCCTTAATAATGTTAAAGTTTCTGGTCTTTACAGACCAATTGATTTTCATTGGGTATATCCTTTTTGGGAGGGGATAGGGATTACCGCAATATCCTGTTTTTTTATTTAACATTTTTTGTTCTTTTTTTGAGGAAGAGGGGGAAACAATTAGAAATAAAAAAAGCATCAGATTTTGTTTTCAGCAGCATGTATTAACAATATATTCACAAAACATTGACCAATATGAATGATTTAAATATTTTTTCTTGGAATGTCAAAGGTCTAGGTAATTTGATTAAAAGGATGAAAATACTTTCAGTTTTGAAGGATGATAAAGCAGATGTCGTATTTTTGCAAGAAACTTACTTATCAGATATTGAACATGCCAAACTTAAAACAGATTGGATAGGTCAAGTATATTTTTCATCATATAAATCTCATAGTAGAGGAACCTGCATTTTGTTGAATCAAAATGTAAATTTCATCTTAGGTAAATTAGTAACAGATCCAAATGGTAGATTTATTCTGATTTCGGGCACACTTAATGGTGCCCCAATGACCTTTTTAAATGTGTATGCCCCTAACTCAGATGAACCATCTTTTTTTTCTGATATAGTACTATTGTTTAATGAGCATTGTAAAGGGTTGGGTGTTATGGGAGGAGACTTTAATGTAACCCTGTGTTCAAAAGATAAATCCAATCAAGCCAAAGGCTCCAATCCGAGATCCGCTAAGGTCCTCACTGACTTATGTGCTGACTGTGGCCTAACGGATGTTTGGCGGGAACTAAACCCAGGTACTAAAGATTATACTTTTTTCTCAAACGTTCATAACTCCTATTCTCGGTTAGATTATTTCTTTGTTCCTTCAAATTATATGTACATGATCTCTAAGTGTAATATAAATCCAATTATCCTCTCAGATCACTCAAGAATCCATTTAAGGATTCGATGCGATCAGAAGAGGCCTACCTCCAAGCGATGGCGATTCAATTCCTCGCTCCTTAAAGATAGTGAATTAAAAGCAACCATACGTGTGTGGATTTTAAACTACATTAAAGAAAATAATGATCCTTCTTTAGAGCCTAATATTATATGGGAGGCAGCAAAAGCCACACTAAGGGGACTTCTTATTTCTTACCTCTCTTTCACAAACAGAAAAAAAATTGATAAACGTAAAGAAATTGAAAGAGAAGTAATACAGATGGAAAATCTACATAAAGAAGCCCCTACTGAGGACAATTGGAAAAAATTAATTATTAGTAGAGCAAAATTGAACACTATGATATCAGAAGAGATAACACAAAAAATGAATCTGATCAAACATAAAGATTATGAGTTTGGAAACAAACCAGGAAAATTATTAGCTCATCAAATAAAAAAGGAGCAAGCTGAAAAGTCTATAAAAGCTATCTATTCCAGTGCTGACAAAATAACCTATCATCCTGAAGAGATTAACCAAACTTTTTTTAAATTTTACAATAACCTTTATAAATCACAAAGTGGACATTCACAGGAGAAAATTGTTGACTATCTTAGTAAAATCACTTTACCCGAAGTTTCAACAGCAGATCAACTCTACTTAAACTCTCCATTTACTGAAGCTGAGGTATTAGCTACAATTAAATCAATGCCGTTAAATAAAAGCCCTGGCCCTGATGGCTTATCAGTAGATTTTTATAAAGAGTTCTGGCCGGAAATTCGGTCTATCTTCATGGCAATGGTGAATAACTTCTGCAAGGAAAAAATACTCCCTCAAACAATGAATTTAGCCCATATTAGCGTTCTACTTAAAAGCGGCAAAGACCCCTTGCAATGTCCATCGTACAGACCAATAAGTCTTCTGGACCACGATTATAAGATCATTACTAAACTGTTAGCAAGAAGGTTGGAGACGATACTGCCTAAACTGATTAATCCAGACCAGTCCGGCTTTATAAAGGGGAGATATGCAGCAGATAACATAAGAAGAACCTTGAACGTGATAAACTGCATTAATAATCAGCAAAAAGCCTTCTCTGCTGTTATCGTTAGATGCAGAGAAGGCTTTTGATAGGGTAGAGTGGGGCTTTCTCTTTGCTGTGTTGGAGAAATTCAAAATGGGTGGTAACTTTATCTGACTGGATTAAAAGCATCTACAACAACCCTAAAGCAGCAGTCATAACTAACAACTACTGCTCAAAGTATTTTTGCTTATCTAGAGGGACCAGGCAGGGGTGCCCTCTGTCACCTGTACTATTTGCCATGGTGATAGAACCATTAGCTGCATTTGTTAGGGAAAACACTTATATTCATGGTCTTAAGTTTGAGGATAACGAGCATAAAATGTCTCTATATGCAGATGATATTCTTTTATATATCACTGATCCTGAGAAATCTGTCCCTCACCTCTTAAATACAATTACAGAATTTGGACGCTACTCAGGGTATAAAATAAACTTTAACAAATCTAATGCTGTTTTCTCATATATGACACCAACTGTAGAAATGCTCTCCTCTAGTGGGTTCAACTCCACACCTACAGGTTTTAAATACCTGGGTATATTTATCACTCCAGACTTGAATAACTTATTTAAGGAAAATTATACCCCTCTTTTACTTAAGGTGAAAACAGAATTATTAAAGTGGTCCTCTCTACCTTTGTCGCTCTTGGGCAGGATAAACGTAATTAAAATGAACATTCTACCGAGATTTATTTTTCTTTTCCAGATGCTTCCATGCTCTTTATCTGTAGAATTCTTTAAGTCAATTAATAGATGCCTTTCGAGATTCATTTGGAGAAATAAAAACCTCAAATTAGTCTAACAACTCTCATGAAGCCCGAGGCTCTAGGTGGGATGGGAGCACCCAACCTTCAATATTATTTCTGGGCAGCACAAATAAGGAATCTGATCTCATGGTCAATGGAGAGACCGGAAGCCATGTGGGTTCAGATGGAATCGAAACCCTTTGAACCGTTACCACTTATGTCCCTTTTATTTATAAATCATTATGAAAAAATAAAAAATATGGACAAATGCTTTTCCGTATTCAACACGTTAAAAACATGGAAAGATTGCAGAAGGAAATGCACCATACACTCTCCATTCTTTCTAAATCCTGACTTTAACAATTCAATTTCTTCGTCCAATATAAGTCAATGGACGAAGTCAGGGATAATACAGTTTAAAGATTTGCTAAACCAGAATTTGCAGTTAAAATCATTCATAGATTTAAGACTACAATTTGACATCTCCAAAAAACAATTTTTTAAATATCTTCAAATTCGAAACAGTATAACTGCATCTATAAAAGGGGAAATAATTCGTTTTGGCCTATCCATATTGGAGGATACTCTCTTATCCTCTAACACAATAAAAGGGAAAATCACAGAATTTTACCAGATTTTGACAAAAGATGATCAGTCATCCTTTAAAATGTTAAAGACAATATGGGAAAAGGATATAGGGAAAATGTTTGAAGATAATGTATGGTCTAACATCTGTAATAGAATCTATTTCCCATTCATGAGTAACTAAACATACCACGCAATTCAGAGAGTAAAGGGGGCTCTTTATGCATATGTTTTAGATTGCTTCAGCTTCTTATTCATTCTTTCACCCAGCAAGTTTGGACCACATTACTAGTAATCTATACTTATTGAATGATACTAATGACTTACAAATAGACTTGAAAAGATGCAGGATACTTATTTTTATAACTTATTTTGCAAAGAAATGTATACTTTTATTTTGGAAAAATGAGTCACCTCCTTCGTTCAAAACTTTCCTAGATCAGCTATTTTCATTTCTACCTTTAGAAAAATTGACCTTGGAGAAAAATAATTGTGGACATGTTTTTGAAGAGTTTTGGTGTCCCATACTTTCCGGCGTATTAGCTTTTGTACAAATGCCATATTACTATGGAGATTTGCTCTTCTATGTGTATATGCGTAGGCATGCGTGCGTGTGTGTGGGTGTGTGTGTGTGTATGTGTGTGTGTGGGTGTGTGCGCATGGGTATGTATGTGTATGTGTGCATATTGGCTTATGTACGATCTATATATATGTATATGTATGCGTACAGGTATGTGTGTAGGCATGTGTACAGTATGCTTGTGTATTTGCATCTCTTCATTATCAATTTATATATCATTATTTATTTCCCTCCATATTTTTTATTTTCATAGCTATTACTGGATGTTAATGCTATTTGTGTTTTTTCTTTATTTTTATATTTTTCTTTATTTTTTTTGTGGATAATCCTTGGGTTGGGTGGGTGGGTGGGATAATAATGTTTAAAGGAACGCAAAACCTTTTATTTGTAACAAAAAACAAAAAAAAAATTGACATTGACATTTAAACACTTAAGCTAATAAAAAAAAGAAAATGGCTAGGCTACCGTTTCAGACAGGTAACTGCAAGGCTACGTTATCCAAGCAGGTTCTGTGGATTAAAAAGCATGGTCCTTTTGAGCAGTTTACAAGGACAGGTAGGTTTGTGGATTTCTACTTCTATGCTGCTACCATTGAGGATTTTTAAAGCTAAATTGGTGGGTTTTGACTAGATTGTGAGCTTGTTTGTGAGATGGTCATGTCATGTCATGACAGTAGGCTGGTGGTGGTACGAGATTATGAGCTTGTGGTGACAGTAGCTGTCAAAGTAGCTGCTTCATAATGTGATTTGATCAAGCCAAGTGTTGTTCATTCTCCATGGGTTTGCTTTCTGATTGTATGACCGGTTTTGCTATGCTGTGCTTTGCTATGTGACCGGTTAGCTGCCTGTTGCTGCCTGTAGCTTAATTGCTAGTTAGACCACCGTATGGATTTGTTGTTTACATTCTCAAGTTCACGTGGTTCAGATGAAAAGAGCAGCGCATAGGCTTAGGGATGGTTATAATGTGATTTATGGTTGATCAAGCCAAGTGTTGTTTATTCTCCATGGGTTTGCTTTCTGTTTGTATGACTGGTTTTGCTATGCCTTGAGTTACCAGTTAGCTGCCTATTGCTGCCTGTAACCTAGCTTAATTGCTAGTTAGACCTCCGTATGGATTGTTTACATTCTCAAGTTCACGTGGTTCAGATGAAAAAAGAGCTGCGTCATTAAACCTGCCCGACTTTGCGAGTTACGTATTACGCTTTGTGCCTCTAGGTCAAACCCCCAGAACAGTCCAGCGACACGGCTTTGGGCAGGGGTTAGAATTGCGTTCCCATTGCTTGACGCGGGGTTGGACACGGTATTACGACTCGGCGTTATACCGCGTTGCAATGGGAAAAGGGCTATTGCGAGCGCACCACTTCTGAGTATTCCCGCAGTTGTGTTATGAATGATGGGCTGAATGAATAGATCTAAAATGAATTAAACAGAATGGGGCATTTTTAAATCATACTTCCATCAGAAATGTTATGTATGTTGCAATGGCTATTATGGAATGTCCGAAGGGTTATTGTATTGTTTTCTTCATGGACGTGGGGTATAGCCACGCCTGAAGTTGCAGCTTATTTAAAAGCAAAGAGTGCCGACGTATCGGAACAGTTATCTAGGGCGTGCATTTAAACTAATTAGATTATCATATCACATGTTTGAATATTGGTTCATAGGAATAGCCTAGGCCTATGTTTGTTTCACCTGGCTGGTTGATCTCCAGAGATTGGGGATCAAACCTGAGCGCAGGTGAGGTGAGAAACTCCTGGGCGCACTCCTAGATAAGCTCACATTGAGAATGGGAGGGATGAGCTACTGTATTCTTTTGCCTATTTGATTATTATATGTCTATCGATGTTTTCTGTAGTCACATGAAAGACTGATAGTAATATGAGGCGTGAAGGTTATGGCTGTTAAATGTTATATTGCCTAGTTATACATTGACATTATAGGCTACTAACAGCTTGAAAAGGTTTTGCTTATTGTACTTCAGGATATTGCGACATGCCACTTGAAGAGAATAAAAAGTGCCATAGTTTGCAGCAGTTTCTGACTGTGAGTTTAGCCCTGTGTTTTTATTGCATGTCAGAGCCAAAGCTGAATGAAATTAAAGCCCTTTTGCACACCCCTAGTCTAGAGAAACCTACAGTATTGTTTGCCTATAAGTAGTTTAGATTTGAAGTTTGAGCGTCTTTTTTTTTTTTTTTTTCTTCCCCAAGTGGTGGTGTGCTGGGTGTGGAGAGTGACCAGTTAATGCAGGATGATGCAATATTGCATCACCCATATGAACATGACCAGAGACACTTGATTGTAACATTGTAATTGTAACGGGGGCACTTGACAAGGATGGTAGGTTGTGAGAGTAGTTTAGATTAGGAAGTTTGTTACTTTGCGTTTTTTTTTTTTTTTCTCCACGAGTGGGACGTCATTGTCGGAGTGGCGGTATGTCGGAACGGCGGCATGTATCCGCTGTAACTTGTTGTTGTTGTTTTTTTTTTTTTTAAAGTGGTAACCCCACCCAGAACTACACAGTGCATATCCTAGATGGCTGGTGGGAATAAAACTTGCATTTATCCACACTTAATATGTCATCCAAATTAAGATGGTACCAAAGCTCTCTGATAAGAAAGGATACCTCAAACAGTGGCACAAACAGTTGCATTGTGAACCTTTAAAGTTACCGCCATGTCAATGTTAATTTAATTCAAAGGGGCTCAGACAAAGAATAGCCTTTTCTTATGTACACAGGGTAACTAATATGAATATTAAAATAATACACCACCTTTCAGCTAATTTATTCATCTTCCACCTCCCCTAGAGTTAAAACAATTGACTTTCAGTTAATGCAGCCATTGTCTCAGACTGACGGTATAGTCTTTAATTGTATCATTGAATCCTTAGGTCTCACTTAGCATCTCAACCATAGCATGTTGCTTAAAAGTGTCCCTAGAATATTTTTTCCCATTTATAACTTGACAAGGTGTACTGTCAGAAAATAAATTGTGTCAATTTCCTAAACTGACATATGAGATATGACAAAATGAATACATTTGTTGGGTTATTCCATAAAGTACCACTATCATTATCGACTTTGATTGAATACCCAATACCATTTGATTGAATTTTTATGTTTTTTTTTTTTTTTTTTTTTTTTTGCGGTCAGTTCACCACAGGATAAAATAGAATATAAGCAACTACTCTTGGATATGGAACGTCTCTGGACCATTGACCAACTCAATGGATTTACTTTGGGCAATTTCACTTTACCACCAAGGTATGGAATTACATTTTATCCTCTTTCTGTCTTTATGGTCTTTTGTTTGTGTATTTTGTATTTGTATTTTTTCTCTTTGTTTCTCAGTCAGCCAAATGACTGCTCCCTTTGCAGTGAAAACTCCATGCCGCGATATATGAATTTCTCTGGGGATCCAGAATACAAGTATGTTTTTTTTATTTGTTTCAGTAGCATCTGTAAAAGTAAAAGCTACAAAATAATTAGCAAAAACATGGTTGTAAAACTTGATGTATGGGAAAGTTGACCCAACATTAGGATAATCTCAGTGACCTTACAAACAGGGAATAAAATACTGCATATCCTTGCATATCCTAACATCAACACGTCTTTTAACAGGCATTGTCAATATAAACAGTGAAACAGGGAAATAAACACTGCATCAGTCTGTACACTACAATTCCTCTGCCAAGAAATGTATTTGATTTCGTTCGGGAAGAGAATCACTGGTGTTTGTAAACCAAACAGAGAAATCTCAATTATTATGCCCCTATCACCAATAGTTTGTCATGAAGTGCAGAATGCTGGTATATCAGAAAGAAAAAAAACTACTGAAATTATATGATGTTCACAAAAAAATAGGTGAATAAATTTATGGTTTTATATAAAGATAAAATGCAAAATTGTAAGACGAATTTGTCTTTCCAAAAATATTGGTAGTGACATGTCCCTATGGTCCATAATATGCAAACCTAGAACTTTAACTTTGAATATTGGTTAATACTGTACTAAACTATGCCTATACTGATCTGATATCACCGTGCAAATAACTAATCTTAGTCTCAGCTTGTTCATTTAAACCTGCATTAGCCTAAACAAATTTCAGAGACTGTATCTCTGTAAGTGATATTAGTAAAATTCAATGCAAAGTTTCAGTCGACTTGCAGTTGGGTCATTCTTTGTCAAATCTCTGAATGCTCCTGCCCCACCATCTCAGATTTGACTGAGAAAAATCTGATTTGAAGTCCTATGATAAGGGGAGCAGGGCAAATTCATGAAATAGCCTTGCCATAGAAATAGCCTTGCCATACAGTATTTGAACATATTTTAAATGTTTAGAAGTAATTGATTCAGTTACTTTACCAAGTAACTACACTGTAAATCCCAACTACTCTGTGAACCCAAAGTATTAGTGGTAACTGATTACCACTAACATTTAATTTCATGTTTCCCTAAAATTTTAAACTCAGCTACTCAAAAATTGTAGTTGATGTCCTAACCCAGGGGTACTCAACTACAAACTGAAATGGTCCACTCGCCAAATTTCCAAAGTTTCCAGGGTCCGAGGCTTATTTTTTGGGTAATGTCATCTTTAAACTGGGTTCCCTCATACAGAGCGATCGCTATTTTGTTCATACATTCCTTCATAACTTTGGCGTCAGTGATTGGTTTTTAGTGCTTGCCTCCATGCCACTCGCAGTGGTGCTTCAGTCATGTGCTCTTGCTGGGTAGCTGACCCATCACAGTTTGCGACGCTTAATGTGATTCTTGCATCTGATTCATTTTTCTAGTTCTAGTTCATAGTGCCGCTTAATGTTTCCACTTTTGATGACTGCAACTGTCTCATTGCAGATTAAAAAGATTGGTTTAGTGCTCCCTGCAGGCAGCCCAAATGCATGTCTATCCACTTAAACTATCGGTTTTCTGAATCTACCTTTTGTTTCGCTCAGTTGCCATAGTGATGCTAAACAACCTTGTTTGGAGATCGTGGAAATATGTAGGCTACAACTAGAAATAACATGACAAATTGACAAATACGCCTGAAACGCTTTGTAAGTATTAATACTTTTTTTTTTTTTAAAGACAGCTTTGGTCTCGGTCCGGATGACATTGCATTTGGGTCCGCATCCGGACCCAGGTCCGCCAGTTGAGTACCCCTGTCCTAACCCGAGATTGCATTTCCTCAGAGAAACTGCTGGAGTGTGCTTGCTCAAACCCGCCAAGAGACCGACAAGACAAAATGATAGAGGCAACGTCAGAGATGAGGCCATTCAACTTCTTGTCTCAAGTGGACACATTTAAGTGCGGTGTTCTGTGCGAACCGGCTGCCCGAGCTCTGCATTTAAAATATATGGACATTGTGCAAGTCCACACTACCATTACCGCACTGAAACGCTTGGAAAAATAGAACTCCTTTCTATTTGAAAAAAAAGCCGTGCGGGAGCTGCTCAGAAACCGGACAGGAGCCACGCAGAACATGCATGCTGTAATGACTTAAAGGGCAATTTCAGTCAATTTCAACAAGAGCTTTATTGCTCAAGCTACTTGAGACTAGTGTCACGACCTGGCCCAAAGCTGTGACAAAAATGGAGACAACTCAAGGGGTAAGACACATAATTGAATAATTTATTTACAAAATAGATATTTACAAAAAAGAAAGTATCAAAACAAAAGCAAAAGACGCCTCAGCTATCTCTTGGGCCTGCTGCAGTCAAACCATAGACAGCCCTCACAGGAGAAGTGAGCGGGGAAGAGGGAAGAGAAGCCAGAGAAAGACACCTCAGCAGGCCAGCTTATAAAGAGTACACCGGGCCCAGGTGTCGCAATCAATCGGCAAGCATGCAGACACACAAACAAGGTGGAGACACCTAGTGCCCCGGTGGAGCCCTGCAGCTGAACGGAGCAATGGCCATGGCACAGGCACCCATGGTAGAGGGGCCGTGACATACCCCCTCCCATAAGGCCGCGATCACACCGGGGTGGATTTTTCAGCTGGAGGTGTATTTTTTCTGTTGTTTCTTAATGGCAGGGAGCATATTCCGCGCTGATTTTCCACGGAATGCGGATTTTCCGCCGGTCTGCTGCAGGCGGACAGAGTAGAAAAAAATTCAACTCGGAAATCCGCGGACATGTCACTCGAGATTCATGTCATTCTCGACACAGAAAACGCAATATATTCAAAAACTTCGTCATTAACAAACGTTTTTATGACATATCTAGCGAGATTTATATCTTAATTTTCATAACCTTTGTTCATTCAGGCAATAGAAACTTTAGCTACTCAGTTTGCTTAGCGAAATGAGGGCTATGCTAAGCGGAGTGAACCTGTGGTTGTCTTAGCAACGGCAAACAAAATCCGCTCCTGAAAAAAATCAGCTCTTTTCGTCTGCACAACCTTGCGGATTACACGCGGAAATTCCGCTCCGGTGTGATCGCGACCTAAGAGCAGGGTTCCACTGGGCACTCGGGGAACACACAACACACACAAGGGTGAACAATACCCAACCCCTTTCAAAATTCTACCCCAACCATATGAAACATTACTCAAACTACAATAAATAATATACTACTTGGCATACTTAGCTTAGCATACTACCTGACATTAATTATTAATTATACTACCTGATGTTTATTTGGTTGCTACTCACCAACCCTGGGAAGGATTTCATAAAT
>JAODXP020005231.1:0-48237 GCA_027497455.2 Sardinella longiceps | reverse complement strand
AAGCAAATATAATACTTGGAGGAAGCTCTAAAAGAGCATGAACACATGTGGGTCAGCCGGTCCGTGTAACGCTTTGCAGTGCTTTGATTCATTTTTAGAATCAACATGGAAAAAATTAAAATTGGGTTCAAAACTTCAATTTGCCATTTATCAGACAACTCAGATAATAGGTAATTGATACTGTTTATGTATTTCATTGTTGTTTGTCGGCTGCTTTTGAAAGAGTGGATAGTTGAATTTGATACCAAAGTAAAAATGAGTCAATATTTCAATATTCCATTTCTGCGCCGTGGTTGGACTGAACCAAGCACGCTGAGGGATGTCTTGGTTCAGGTAGAGTAAATGAGATGGATGTACTGGAGACCCATAACATTACAGACCTGACAGAACTACTGGCCCACCATCTGGCTTACCTTCAAACTCTCTAATACAGAAACCTATGAAGTTGTTGCATGATTTAATATTTTCAGGTTTTACCGTGGCCTATTAGAACACCTCCACCGGCACCGCCCTTACGCACAATCAATCAGATGAAGAAACGATGATGCCGAGTGTTTAGTTATGCCACCTTGGATATATTTGGGGACGATATGTGTAGCCGGTGGCGGTCCGCACCGCACACGGGTCTCGAACCCGCCACCCCCGCAAGCTACAAACTCCCGGTGTGGGAGTGGAACGCTCTAACCAACTGAGCTAAAAGCCCGAGCTTCTAACTCAGCGTGTTAGAAGCGCCCATGGAATTGGGTGATGAGGATTTACACACTACCACCGAGCTAGCCGCGCTAGCTGGCCTCCGTTACACTCACCCTCCAAATCCTCACTCCCATCTGGGTCACGGCACCAATGTAGCCGGTGGCGGTCCGCACCGCACACGGGTCTCGAACCCGCCACCCCGCAAGCTACAAACTCCCGGTGTGGGAGTGGAACGCTCTAACCAACTGAGCTAAAAGCCAGAGCTTTTAACTCAGCGTGTTAGAAGCGCCCATGGAATTGGGTGATGAGGATTTACACACTACCACCGAGCTAGCCGCGCTAGCTGGCCTCCGTTACATATGGATACAATTTTGTTTAGACCAGGGGTCTCCAACAGGTAGTTCATGAGCTGCTCTCCACCTGAGTAGCTCAAAGAGTCACAGGAAATGTAAATGAATTTCATAACAGCCTAATCACAAAATCTTGATATCTTTACTGCTTTAATGCTCTCTGATTAGTTATGTTATGTTGGTATTTGACAAGAGTAAGTTCGTGAAAGGCCTCTAGGCTACTTCAAAAGCAATGCAGACATATCAGCTGAACCGAAACTTCGCAAATGGTTACAGCACAACTGTAGGCCTACACGGTAACCCACGACCAGGTGGCGAGAAGCTTGAGCTACCTGTTGGAGACCCCTCGTCTAAACAAAACGTTACTTTTATATCGTGACGAAATATAGACTAGGTGGCATAGGCAACACTCGGCATCACAGTTTCTTCACTGATTGATCGAGCCAAGAGCGAAGTGTTCCAACTTGGACACGGTGAACATAGGCTAAATCACAACAACTTCATAGGCTTCTGTATTAGAAAGTTTGCAGTTAGCCTGCAAGTGGGCCAGTAGTTCTGTCAGGTCTGTACGTCTCGAGCTGACTTGATAAGTCTATCCATCTCATTTATAGGCTATGGCCTCTCTCTACAAAAGACAACTGGCGCTACCTGAACCAAGACATCCCTCCGCGCGCTTGGTTCAGTCCAACCACGGTACAAAAATAGAAAATTGAAATATTGACTCAAATTTGCTTTGGTGTCAAATTCAACTATCCACTCCCTCAAAAGCAACCATCAAACAACAGTGAAATACACAAAAAAAACACCAATTATCTATTATCTAAGTTGTCTGAAAAATGGAAAATTGAAGTTGTGGACCCAATTTTCATCTTTTTCATGTGAATTCTAAAAATGGATCAAAGCACTGCAAAGCGTTACATGGACCTCAGCCCAAAGCTGTCACTTACATTTCGGCTGCAATTCATGCTCAAGACTGTATGATTGATATGTTTGATTGATCACATTGATTGATTGTCAGGCAGGAACTTTCAGAACTAGAAAAGCGCTCAGAGATGATGATGGAGAGGACTTCCTGTCACTGGATCTGAAAAATATGACATGGGTTGCTCATGTGCGACAGGCAGATGCTAGCAGAGACGAGAGAGACGCCAATGAAGCCGATCGTGCTGGAATGAAGCTATTCTTCAACCATGAGTGCATTGACAAACTGAAGGAGTTTGTTGGGTATGGAAAAAGTTACCTGGAGAGGAAAGGTATAGGCATCGCACATAAAAGGGATAACCTTTACAGTTTTTTTTCTATGAATGTGAGTTGATGTCATTTTTGTCTCTTTGTGTGTTTTCCTTCCTTTTACCCCAGTGTCCCCAATGGTGTCTGTGATGAAGCAGGAGGAACATAAAATTGTGTGCCTCGCTACAGGTTTCTACCCAGATACTTTGATAATAACCTGGAGCAGAGATGGAGAGGAGCTTTTTGATGATATAAATATGGGTGAGATGCTGCCCAATGATGATGGAACCTTCCAGAGGAGAGCTGAGCTCTGGGTTTCTCCTGAGGACAAAGCGGAACACCGGTTTACCTGTATGGTGGAACACGAGAGTTTTGAGCCAATCTTTGTGATCTTTGAGGAGGGTAGGCCTAATAGTAAAGAAAATAATGGTAAGAATTTTTGACATTTGAAATTCATACCCAACATAGATAAATGTAGACTGCACTTCAGCTGAAGTTGAAAGCGAGTGTGGAGTAAAGTCTTCCACATTCCATTTCAATGAATGAATGCAACCAGCGTGAAATATTAAATTAAATTGAAATTGTAGTCTTAAAGGTGTATTGTGTAAGAATTGAAGTTTGAAATATGAAAAAATAAACAAAATGCAACAGGAGAATGTGAAGAAACAAATGCAGTCATCACACAAAAAATACGACCATGTACTCAGCTGCTGAGATATCAACCCAAATTAGCATGCTAAAAATTAGCCACGGCCCTGATGCCTATTTATTTGTATTGTAATACCAATTTTGCCACTAGTAATCGCTAGCGACTAACAGGCCTGTCACAGCTCGCAAACCTCCGATTGTTGACGAAGAAATCGCCTGTGGTTTAGTAGCACTTGGCTTGTAGTTGAAATTAATCTGTCAGAGTCCATTTATGCCCTGTTAATGTACATGTTTATGGCTATTACGCATTTTCTGGAGTAGCTGTCAATTCTAGGGAAGATACAAAGTCCCACGTTTCCATCAGAATGGGAAGTAGAAGGAGCGTACAAGGATTGAGCTGTACTGGATTAGCTGAAACTAACGTCAACCCCACCACCACCACAAGTTATGGGAGCCAGGAACACACTCATTGAAAAGTGAAGATAAAAACCGATTAAACTGGAATTAAACCATCGACATAGTTTGAAAACCATTCATGGCAGCTGGAGCAAGTAGGCTAAAGGAAGATTGATGGTGGAACTGCAATGTTTCGTCTGGACAGGTAAAAAGACTAACATTAGGCTACCACTGCCCATGTCAAAAGTTATGTCAGATAACGTTAGATAGCAGAGCCCGTAACGTTACAACTATACGTCCTATGGTTAAATGTAGCGGTATGCCAAGCTGATGTTTGCTAACACAGGGGCTTGTGTTAACGAAATCGAAACAAAATTGATCTGTAAACGTAAAGTAGACCCTGTCAAAAGCAATCAAGCTGTTAACGTTAGTAGCCCGACTCTTGTCAGTGGGTGCAGTGGCGGCCAACTAGCTAACGTTAACGTTAGTTGGCTCAAATATCAATATGATCTAAATATCGACCAACTCTGGTAACATTGATTTGCACACCTAAATAATAGTGGACATTCAATTGATTTAATCGAGGTGTAGGTAAGGAATATCTCGATCACAAATTCGTTAACGTTAGTAAAGGAAAACACATGTGCATCGCTCATCGTTCTTGGAATGGTATGAAGCGGGCAGGGTGCTTACTGCTGACCTGCATGTCCCGAGTCAAACGATAACTCTTATCACGCACTAACGTTAGTCTCTTCCAAAGGAGAAGCCTTCGTTTCGGTGTTGCCGATGCATTGTCCCCTGTCAATATGTTGAACTTAGTTAACGTTAGTCTGTGTTACAGGCGCGCTTTTCGCTAAAGGCGGTTATTTTCATGGGCTCTTGCAGAAATCAAGCTTCTTGATATAGTTGCATGTTACCCATCTTTGTAAATTATGGTGGAAGCTTTTAATTTTTGGATAGGGTAGAAAAAATACTTTGTGAAGAGCCTCAAACTCTACAGGCTATGGCTCTGGTTTATGCTGAACACCACCCCCTTGAGTGTGGAGTATGGTATATGATTTTTTGACAGGAATTCCACATAGTACCTTTAACAAAATGGTGAATGTATAAAGATACCTGGACCCTGAAAATTAACTTTTTTTTTTTTTTTTTTTAATTTACTGCATAATGCTAATGAAATGTCATAGTATGTTAGCATAAAATTTGAGCATGTGCTATTTTTGGCTAAAGCTAGAGCTTCCATTTCTTTTCCCTCCCTGGATTAGGATCTAAAATAGTCTTTATTAACAGATTTATTTTTAATTAGACCTAATTGTAGAAAATGTAGAATATGTGTTTTTAGTTGTGATTGTGTCATATGAATTATTGGCTAACTTTTTTTTTCCTTTTCAGAACTTGAGTACCGTACCGTACCCATTGTTGTGATCGTATTCATTTGTGCATCGGCTTTTTGTCTGATCATTGTTTGCATGGCGCAGCTCACGAGAAAAGGTGATTTATGATTGTGAGCAATATGCACATTTCTGTTCATCATATAATGCCATTATGGTATTTAACATTTTCATTTCCCCCACAGCTTTCATTATGTTACCAGGTGAAAAATGTGAACAGCTCCTTATATCAAGAGTACAAATGTAATGTAAAATGTTACATGCTGTGACTTCTGCAAGATAATAGGATCCTTACATTGTTAATAGCTGTTCTAATCAGTGAATAGAAGTATTTGTATGTTCTCAGTTTTACTCATCAATACCCACCCACCCAATATTTTCAAAAACATATTTTCTTTTTTTTAATTACAGTAGATGAATGCGAGACTCAAGAGAGAGATGCGAGACTCGAGAGAATAACACTACAATTTCTCAGTACTCCAATTAGTGACTCTGTGTGACAGACTTGAACCTGATGATTGTTTGCCAAGTTGCTGAAATAAATGGAACTGCTATTCTTCACAAGGCTGGTTGGATCAAACAGATCAGCTGATACCCCCTATGCAGAAAAGAAAAAGAAACTAGAACAACATATAAGTTCAGAACTTTTGTGGGCCCAGCACAGCTCCTCAAAGGATGGACTAGCAGCCACCGTGAGGGATTGTTAGCCTGCCCGCCAAGGATGGGACTGCAGTAGCCTATGTCTTTAGACCTATGGCTACAAGTCATAAATACTGCTACAGTACAGTATATACAAATTCTTCAGTAAAGGTCACTGTGACCTGGTGTCCTGGACCCTGTTAAATGCCACTTATGTCTATGTTTACCGACACATAAACAAGGATAAATAAATCTATCGGTACTTAAGTGTCTACAGTAATTAAATGCATCACTACCATTATTTTTCTAGGTTTTTTTTTAAGTTGTATTTTGTTTATCCTTTCTGTTTATGCCATAGCCTTGTTCAATTTGTGTCAATTTGTGTGGTCTATAGATGTACCCTATACTCAGATTATTACCTCCGCCAAGGAGGTTATGTTTTCAGTCGCGTTGGTTTGTCTGTTTGTTTGTTTGTTTGTTTGATTGTCAGCAGGATAACTCGAAAAGTACTGCACGGATTTGGATGAAATTTTGGGACAATGTGTATATTGGGACAAGCAAGAACTGATTCGATTTTGGTGGCGATCGGTGATCCAAAACATGATCTGGAATTTATATTGTGTCTGTGACCACATTGCCTTGGCAGAGGTCTGCACTCTCTGAGCGCTTTTCTAGTTTTCCTATTTCCTATTCTAGCCCTTGAGTTGGAGAGCCTAACTTGGCCTGTCGGCACCACTCAAAGACAGTAGCCTAAGTGTCATTGTCTTTTTTTTTTTAATATGTGGTAGCAGTGGATCAGTGTGTAGCTATGTGCCTTACTTACTGATTTTGTGAAGGGCGATGGACGTGTTCCAATAGACCACAAAACATGAAAATATTAAATCATGCAACAACTTCATAGGCTTCTGTTTTAAAAAGTTTGCAGGTTAGCCTGCGGGTGGGCTAGTAGTACGGTCAGGTCTTGAGCTGACTTGATAGGCCTAAGTCCATCCATCTCATTTACAGCCTAGGCCTCTCCCTACACAAGACAACTGGTGATACCTGAACCAAGACATCCCCGGTGCGCATGGTTCAGTCCAACCACGACCCAGAAATTAAAAATTGAAATATTGACTAATTTTTACTTTGGTATCAAATTCTGCTATCCACTCTTTCAAAAACAACTGACAAACATCAATGAAATAAACAAACAACATCAATCACCTATTATCTGATTTGTCTTAAAAATTGAAAATTTAAGTTTTGAACCCATTTTGACATCTTTTCATGTGAATTGTGAAAATGGATCAAAGCGTTACACGGACCTATGCCCTAGGTATTATAAATTTTAATGTCACCGTAACTTGGGTGAAGTTCTATAATGTGCGTCCAAATTAGCTAATCGTATAGAGTTCCAGCACATACCGGAATATTTATCTTGCAATTGCTCAGATAGTACCGTAATTTCCCGATTATTAGCCGCGGCTTATACATTGATTTTGCTAAATTTCTTCCGCTATGAGGTTAAAACAGGGGTGCAGTTAATATGGTGTTAATATAGTTTTGTTTTTTTTAACTTGCATAAAACACTGTCCTGCGGCTTATACACAATGCGGCTTATATACGGGAAATTACTGTATCTCAGAATTTGTGTGATACTAAGCCAGAATTCCAAGAAAATATCTCAGAATTCTGATAGTATCTCAGAATTTGTGTGAGTCAGAATTCCAAGAAAATATCTCAGAATTCTGATAGTATCTTGGAATTCTGAAACACTACTATCTCAGTATTGGAATTGCCAGATAGATGATCTGGAATTTCTTTTCCTGTGTGGTGGCCAGTGTTGGGGGTAACTAGTTACAAAGCATTTTTGCAGTAACTAAGTAACGTAACTTGTTACTTTTAAAATATCAGTAACTTAATTACAGTTACTACCTAAAGTAACTAGACATTACTAAGTTACTTTCAATTTGCACAGTTAAATCATATCTGAGGTATATTCTGTTTGTTTATTCATATGAAGTTGGTCTACTCTATTGCAGCATCTGACAATTAGGTTAGATTTATGTAGACCTCTCAACAACCTCAGTGTTTCTCATCACCAAATCACTAAATATTAATTAACCAAAGTCTATGTGCACCAGAGAGTAGTTACAGTAGGTAAGTGTCCCAGTAGCCTACAACCCTGAATGAGTCTGTTTCTGTATAGGAAATCTGGATGAGCAGGAGGAAAGTAACGAGTAAAGTAGTGAAGTTACTTTTAAAAAAGAGTAACGAGTAAAGTAATTCAGTTACAATTCACAGCAGTAACTAAAGTAAAGTAACAAGTTACTTTTTTTGAGTAACTTACCCAACACTGGTGGTGGCAATGGACCTCCATAGGGTACAGCTTGTCCATTATGTCTATGTGTTTTATTTTGTTTTTCTCAGTCTGTTTTATTATATTTTTCTATTCTATTCAATTTTCAATCTAATGTTGTGTGTGTCCCTGGGAATGGGAGGGAGGTCAGATGCTAGTTGCCAGGTCATCTTCATTCATTCATTATAGCTAATTGATAGTTACCTCACTCACGTCAGATGATGCGCTACATCTGACGTGAGTGAGGTAAAGTTGATAGTGGTCACAAACCCTTTCCCTTTTCCCCACAAACCCTTTCTACTGCCGAAATTATGTCTGCGCCGGCGAAGTGAAGCTGGAAAGATCATGGCATTTTGCATGGGATTCCAACCTGAATCACAGCGTTTAGACATAGACTAATACATGAACACAAAACAATATTGTAGAGAGACTATTTATATTGGGTTATCATAGCTTACCAACAGCCTGAAAGTTCATTTGGCACAAGTTTCTACAGATGTCTCCAACACAAATGCCAAGCTCTGAACACAACAGGGCTAGCCTGACACGCCAGACTATAGGCTATCATAAGAATGTATCCGCCGTGCAAAATTAAAATTTGCTACCGCTAGGGGTACGTCTAGAGTTCTAGGCTACAACAAGGCAACCACTGCGCTAAAATGGACTTCTTGGAGTGAGGTAGAAGGCATTTACTTTCGTTTTAGACAAACGGGGACTTCCTAGCACAGGAAGACACAGGCTACGGTACAACAGCATGCCATATTTGTTAAAATTATGGAGGTTGAAAGCATTGCCGTCCAGCTTCTCTGTGTGTACTTACGTCTTTCAACGGCAGGTAAGTTTTGGGAAATGGGATGAGCATAGGCTTGCAGGTGAATGGATAGAATTGGTCGTGAAGGGCGCTAGGCTAAACAGAATAGGCCGAGCTTACATGTAGAATGACCAGTTGTAGCAAAGATCATGGAATACTGACCGCTTCAACCCTCTCTGGTTGCAGGCTATCATTGAAATTCTGAGTTTCTTAAAGAATTGCAATCATCTCTATATACATTGCAATTGGAGTCAATTTCTTTAGTTTAGACACATTACAGAATCAGCAGCTGTTCTCTGTGAGTCTGGGCTACTTCCGTACACACACACACACACACACACACACACACACACACACACACACTCACTCACTCACTCACTCTCTCTCTCGCTCTCTCTCTCTCTCTCTCTCTCTCTCTCTCTCTCTCTCTCTCTCACACACACACACACACACACACACACACACACACACACACACACACACACACTGCCAGGTAATGTACAACAATTAATGACTACTGAATCTAATGTGATAACAAAGGAAAGGCTAGTTGGCAGATATAATATCTCGAGGAAGCACTATAAGAGCATCAAAATGTGGGTCAGCTCAAACCTCTCACACACCCTTAAGATTTATTATTAATGTAAATAAAAGATTGTGTCCATGGCATTCTATCTGCTCAAGATGCTGCTACTAAGCAGCAAAACTGAAGCTGCATAAGCAATTCAAAGTTCAAACACTGAAATGTATGGGGTTCCAAAAGTGCCAAAATCATGGTGACACTTTGTGTTCACTTAAGACATGTTGAACCACACCATGGTCTTTTTTATTTATTTATTTTTTAAATTTTTTATCAGAAGCAGTCATTCATTATTGTATTCCACTTTGAAGTCATCTTTTGATGTTAGTTTTCATGTCACACATGCTGGCTGTTGGATTTTGGTTTTTCATGTCAAAAACATTGACAGTTTTGATGTTACTTTTCATGTCACACACGTTGACAATTTGGGTGTTACTTTTCATGTCATACTGCAAGCAACTCGCTGGTGCCGCGTCTACCCCTATACAGGACATCCAACCTGTCAATGTGTGTAACATGAAAACTAACAACAAAACTGTCAATATGTGTAACATGAAAACTAACATCAAAACTGTCAATGACTATGACATCAAAATGATCATCAAAACTGTCAATGTTTGTGACATCAACACCAACATCAAAAGTGTCAATGTGTGTAACATGAAAACTAACTTCCAAACTTAAATCTGTGACATGAAAATTAACATCAAAAGTGTAAATGTGTGTAACATGAAAACTAACATCAAAACTGTCAATGTTTGTGACATGAAAACTAACATTGAAACTGTCAATGTGACATGAAAACATCAAAACAATGATAACAACATCAAAGATGATCATAAAATGGAATACAATACAGAAGAACTGCTTCTGATAAAAGATAAAAAAATCAGACAAAAAACTTTTGACAAATCCAAAGCAATGTTAAACAGGCCAAGATGTGGACCAACATGTCTGAAGTGAACACAAAGTATTGCCAATATTGTAATTTTGGCACATTGGATCTCATAGACCTTGTTGTCCCTGTCCCTTGTTGTCCCTTACAAGTCTTTCTTTTTTGTCTTCTTTAGTGATTCATTCCCTGCAGTATTTCACATATACATCAGACATGACAAACTTTCCTAATTACATGGAAATTGAGATGGTTGACAGTATTGTTGTAAGTCACTATGACAGCAAGTCACAGCAGAAAGTTCCTATGCAGCCATGGATGAAAGCTCATCTTGATCAGCAGTACTGGATTAAGAGCACTATGGTGTCGAAGGTCAATGAGCAAATCTTCAAAGCAGACTTTCAGACTGTAAAAACACACTTTAATCACACTGAAGGTGAGCAGACAGGTCTAATTACAGATCTTTTCCAATTCATTTTCCAACCATGGCATGACATTTAACAGTGTTTCAGAGTGTGTCAAAATACACAGCCTCTTTCTTTTTTTGGGCTCTCTACCCAAACGTATTCACTTATGAGTGATATCTTCACTCCAAAGTGGGATTTCTTCAGTGTATCAAATGAATGCATAATTATTGTCGATTTTCACTTGTGATGTCAGTTGTCTGCTGTTGTTTATTTCACCTGTGGTGGGATTGTGAGTTTGGAGAAAGGAGTTGAAGAATCACCAAAGTAAAACATGCTGTTCACTTTTAATATGATAAAATCAGTAATATTACAGTAGTAATGATTAGTAATGAATAGTACAAGCATTAACATATACTTGAAAATCTTTTTCTAAACTCTTAACACAGTAAAACACAGACAACACACACTTAGCCAAACAGTTAATTTTCTTACCAAAAGCACGTTTTGTTAGCAAAAAGTCTGCATTTCAAAACACAAAGAAGTTCTTTCTATTATATGAACACCACCAAAACACAAACGATTTGGCTCAAAATCAAGGCATTTTATCAAACATCAACATGTTTTCTTTACACAGTGAACATGCAGTCATTTCCAATACAGCGACTTTCAAAATGCTAATATCTTATGACATTTCTGAAACTACATTCATTTTCTATGTATTTGATATCCATCATTTCATGTACCACACTGACTTCAATCCCGTACTTTATAGCCCTTACTTTAAAGAATGTATGTCAACACTTCTCACTTTATCAAATTGCATTTAGGGTAGTTCAGTAAGTTGTTTGGTGTGGAAGTAGTGTAAAATGTAGAGGTGGATGAGTTAAAAAAAAAAAAAAAAGAAAAAAAATGGGGGGTGGTTATGGACGGGTCTGGACAATTGGCTAATATGGCCAGTAAGTTGAAATTGGAAATGGTTTGTCTTTTTTAAAAGCTTTTTAAAAGGCTTATTAGCAATTAACAAAAACTGTATTACAGGTTGACACCAACAAACTTCTTGTCTATTTCCAATATCAGATCGTATGCATATGAAATGTTCCAACACTATAAGTTGGTTTGAAGTAAACCTTGCTGAGTAACTTTTTGTTCGACTTATCATTCCTATATTTCTCACAGGAGGACACACATACCAGGAAATTAATGGCTGTCAGTGGGATAATGATAGTGAGACTACAGTTGGTTATAAGAGGTATGGATATGATGGACAAGACTTCCTATCACTGGATTTGAAAAGCATGAGATGGGTTGCCCATGTTCCACTGGCAAATGCTATCAGAGATGAGAGAGACACAAATAAAGAAGAACTTATGGGCTTGAAACACTTTTTCACCTTTGAATGCATAGACAAGCTGAAGAAGTATGTTGGGTATATGGATGATCAAATTGGAATTAAAGGTACACTAGTTCACATAGCTACAATAACCTTGCTATTTTTCTTCTGTTTTTTTTCTGTTACATGTTTGTCACTCTTTCTCATTCCATTTCACAGTCCACCCAAAGGTATCTTTATTGAAGAGGAAAGATCGTGCAGTTGTGTGCCTTGCCACAGGTTTCCATCCCAAGACTTTACAATTAACCTGGGAGAGAAAAGGACAAGAAATGTCAGAGGATGTGGAAGAAGGAGAGACACTACCCAATATGGATGGCACCTTTCAGAAGAGATCTGTACTCACGGTTTCACCTGGAAAGAGATGGAAACATCAATACACTTGTGAGTTTAAAGACAAGAATGGACTCATCCTAAAGATTCTTCTGGAAGATGGTAAGCTTTGGGAAAAAAAAACGTATTTAGATTTACTGTAAATATTCACTTTGGGCCATGTTGTTTCACGTTTATCAATTATAATTATATGATTATATTTTACATCAGTTTGCCTTGTTATTACAAATGTACTTAAAGGCCAACTTCAGCCAATACTGAAGACGCAAAAATTTTTGAACCAACCATACATGTAGGTTTTCTTGAAGAGAGAATTAGATAACAAAAAATAACAAAACAAAAGCTATCCATCATCAGCTATCGTCAGACAAATTACAACACAGTACTGTAGTGTGTATGACTACAAATGACTAACAAAGTGGTTAAAACAGTTTTATGCAGTGTTAACAAAATCATTTGTAAACAAACAATATGGCTACTTGCATAAACACACAGTTTAAACCACTTTTTAGTCATTTGTATTCATACACACTACAGTGCTGTGTTGTAAGATGTCTGTTGATGTTCCATAGTTTTTTTGTGGTGACATTTAGAGCATGTTAAGATGTTAAAAATACTGTTCAAAATTCTGTCTCCATGGGTTAGTTAGTGCTAATTCTCTGTTCAAGGAAACCTGTATGGTTGGACCACATTGTCTGGTCATCTTCAGTACTGGATAGTCTCAAGTAGCTTGAGCAATAGAGCTCTTGTTGAAATTGACTGAAGTTGTCCTTTAACTTCCTGTCAGATTAAATCTGATTGTAACAATACATAATTAAAGACCATTGTATTCTTCTTAAGTCTCCTTTCTTGATGTATTTTTCAGCAATTCATTCCCTGCAGTATTTCACCGTCACATCAGACATACCAAGCCTCCCAGATTACATGGAGATTGAGATGGTTGACGGTACTGTTGTAAGTCACTATGATGGCATGTCAAAGCAGAACGTTCCTACGCAGCCGTGGATGAAAGCCCATCTTGATCAGCAGCACTGGGAAAAAAGCACTATGGCATCGAAGATCAATGAACAATACTTCAAAATTGACTTTCAGACTTTAAAGAGACGTTTTAATCACACTGAAGGTGAGTTGGCTTCTACTGATATATGTGATACCATGATTGTGGAACCCTCAGTTAAATAACATAGGCTACGTCATGGCCAAACATTAGTGATTGGGTGAAATCAGATTAAATCATTTCAAACTTCGACATTTCACGCCTACCACTTGCAATCGTTTGTCAATGGATAAGATCCCAGACCCTTGTACGAAGCAAAGCGTAGAACATGGGGATGGTCATGGCCAGGCCAGGGGTGTCTAGGCCCATAGAGAACACAGAGAACATAATTAGGTACTATTGTGTGTATTTGGCCATTTAAATGAGATCACCACCAAATACACAATCTGTTATTTTCCTGTCTGTCAGGAGTACACACGTATCAGGAAATGTATGGCTGTCAGTGGGATCCTGATACTGGTGCCACAGATGGTTATAAGAAGTATGGATATGATGGAGAGGACTTCCTGTCACTGGATCTGAAAAATATGAGATGGGTTGCTCATGTACCACAGGCAGATGCTAGCAGAGATAGCAGAGATGCCAATGAAGCAGATCGTGCAGGACTGAAGCTATTCTTCAACCATGAGTGCATTGACAAACTGAGGGAGTATGTTGAGTATGGAAAGGACTACTTGGGGAGAAAAGGTATAGGTTCCTCACATAACAGGGATAACCTTTACATTTTTTTTTGTATGAATGTGAGTTTTTTTTTTTTGTCTCATGTTTTCCTTCCTTTTACCCCAGTGTCCCCAATGGTGTCTGTGATGAAGCAGGAGGAACATAAAATTGTGTGCCTCGCTACACGTTTCTACCCAGATACTTTGATAATAACCTGGAGCAGAGATGGAGAGGAGCTTTTTGATGATGTAAATGTGGGTGAGGTTCTGCCCAATGAGGATGGAACCTTCCAGAGGAGAGCTGAGCTCTGGGTTTCTCCTGAGGACAGAGCGGAACACCGGTTTACCTGTATGGTGGAACACGAGAGTTTTGAGCCAATCTTTGTGATCTTTGAGGAGGATAATGGTAAAGAGTATAATGGTAAGAATTGTTGAAGAATTGTTTAAGATTTGTGCCTTTTTTAGGTAAATTGTATTCTTAACACAATGTTGCATTTACAAAGAGAATATACCTGGTTTGGATTGCCATTGCCATGATGTGAATGTTTGCATGGAATTTGAGCATTTGCTATTTTTGCCTGTAGAGCTAGAAATCACATTCCTTTTCCCTCCCTGCATCTGGATCTATACTAAAAATGACTTTGACAGATTTGTTTTTTATTAGGCTTATTTGTAGAAAATTTAGAATATAATATGTGTTTCTGTTTCTACAGTATATGAATTTCTTGAAGCTATTGGCTAACTTTTTTTTTCCTTTACAGAAAATTCCAATACAATTCTACTCATTGTTGTGACTGGATTCCTTTGTGTATTGGCTATTTCTGTGATTTGTGTTTGCATTAAGAGGCGGAAGAGAAAAGGTGATTTATGATTGTGAGCAATATGCACATTTCTGTTCATTATATCATGTCATTATTAAATTTAACATTCTCATGTCCCCCACAGATTTCGTAAGGGCACAAGGTGAGAAATGTGCTGCACTTAATCTTTGAAAACACTTGAAATTCTGTGCATAATTTTCACCACTTCTTTCACTGACTATTTTATTGATAATTATAAAAAACAGCTCTTTAAATCAAATATAGTGTAAAAGTCAGTTCTGCAAGATAATAGGATCCTAACATGTTTACATAGCTGTTCTAATCAGTACGATCACTGATTCCAAGAAGGGTTGGGAACTGATATGATTCATTATATCCATATCCATAAGTAAATGAATGAATTGTCAATTCTACTTTCAATCTATCAATTCTCCGACCAAATCCTTGCTGTTTAGTGGTCAGTGTACGCAGGTTTTCAGCATCAGTATTCCTTACTGTCCTCTATTATTTTATCATTTACTTTCCTTTATGCCAGTAAATTGTAGACGCTTTTATGCTCATTGAAATTAGATTTGAGTGGTCTGCACTGTGCAATGGAAATTCCAAAATAAAGAGAGACCCCACTGCCAATGGTCTGAAAAGTGTGCTGGTATTAGTAAGAGGAATTGGCAATGGGTCAAATGAGTATGATTCCAGTGAATAGAAGCATTCTAGGTTGTTAGTTTTACTCAGTTCCCACCCCTAGTTCTAATCACATGGGACTATTTTGCATACATACTGTATGCATATGAAAACAATACTTTCAAAAACATACTTTCTTTTTTTCATTACAGCTGATGAATACGAGATGTACTCGAGAGAATACTAGAAATCCTCAATACCTCTGTTAGTGACTCTGTGAGTCAAAACTTTAAATGTAACCTAAATTATTTTGTACTGTTACATTGTTTTCACATATTTGTGCACTTATTTGTTCAGTCACAATGTTTGAAAGGCTATGTGTTTGATGAAATTAAATGGAGAACATTAGTTTTATTTTGCTCTTTAGTAACACTTCATGGGCAACAATTAATGTGTTGATGCCTGAATTGTGATTGTGATCTGTAAGATGAGCCTGAGGATTGTTTGCAAAGTTGTTCATAGAAAAAAAAATGCAGTAAACTGCTATTCTTCACAAGGCTGTTTGGGCTGAACAGATAATCTTACAGCCCCTTGGGCAGAAACTAAAGTAAAAAGGAAGAATACAGTAATAATGCCGAACCTTTCACGACCCTCCTCAAAGGATGGATTAGTATATGGTGGGGGTAGTGGTACTGCTTGCTCATCATAGACAAATTAGGCTACAGACAGGGTAGCCTGCATGTTGAGAATGTGTTCCCCACATTTTCATTCATTTATTCATTTGTTTGTTTGTGTGTGTGTGTGTGTGTGCGTGTGTGTGTGTGTTTGGCTTGTCAGTAGGACTCAAGGGCAAGATGTGTGATCTTCACTGTTCAATGAGCAGCTGAAGGCTATATATGGTATTTGGGGCATCCTTTGGATGAAAGGTGTACTGCAAGTAGGCCAAAACATGTGTGAAGTTTGTATCACGTATCATGACACATGTTACATAATAGTGGTATTGATATAAGCCAATATTTACATGAAGTGTAGATTGCACTTCTGACAGTTCAATTGAACTTCAAATCTAATGTTGTGTGTGTCCCTGGGAATGGGAGGAAGGTCAGGCGCTGACAAGGTCTGGTAGTGTCTTTGCTTTTGATATTATTCATTCAGTGTGGTACATACAGTACATACTGTAGGCTATAAGATTATATTATAATCTTAAAAATAAGACAATGATAAATGTACTGTAATGCATGGTAGATTGGATTAGACTCAAATGCCTACAAATTAGTGTATGTTTTTTGTTAAGTAGATTTCTACAAGTCCCAATGGCGTCTCCAATACCAGTGTGCAAGTTGTTCTGAACAGCAGAGGGCAGCCACAGCAATAAATTATTTCTGTCAACAATCTCAATTTACTTTTATTGACGTTCACTGGGGACTTCCAAATCTTCCAGATTCTTCCGTGTTGTCAACGGGCAGTTCCCTGTGGACAGGGAAAATAGCATATTTGTTAAAATTATGGAGGTGGAAAGTATTGTCATGCAGCTTTTATGTCTGTACTTAAGTCTTTCATCGACAGGTAAGGTTTGGGATTAGGCTACTATAGTCTAAAGGTGATAGGAGCGGAATAGGTCACAAATAAGGGCGTTTGTATGTGTAATGATTTAATGGTTCAATGGTTCCCATATAATGTAACTAGTTGGCCAGTTGTAGTAGGCTACCACAGAAATACTGAATGTCATAAATAACTGAATAGATTTGTGTTATTACATTAATTGTTTTTCCAAATTTTATTCTGGTGTAGGCTACTGCATCGAAATTTCATCAAAATTCCACACAGCAAAAAGATGTAACTTTTGATTAAAATCCCTCTAGGTTTCCTTTAAAATTAATCTTGTTTAGCGATATTCCCCCACTGCCTAACATGTGTGATAATGTAGCAGCACATACATTTTGGGAGACAGTCCTGCGTTACTGGAGTAGAAAATGTGCATTGTGCACGTAGTCCAACCTGGGCAAACATTGTTTAGGTATAATAAATGGCATAGCCGAAAAGCAAACTATCAGCTGATGGTAACTGAATGGGGCATAGGAAAATGAAATTTAAAGTGAGTTTCTATTCCCCATTCCAAAAGTTATTTGCCGACTCACTATTCTGTCGATAATATTCAAAATTCTCCCATTCTTTTTCCTTCTGAGGGGTGACCTTCATCAATAGGCTTTGGATTGATCACACCACATTTGATTGATTCACACCATATTTCACACCAAAACTTTGTTGCGGTCACTCAGTCAACCACTAAATTCAACTTCATTGCAATCAGTTGAAAATGTAGTGTTGTTTTGAGGTGGATGCCGGATTAAAGCAAACAATTTAAAGAAGAATCAAAACCACCTATTCAAAAAGTATACTTATTTTTGGTCAGCAGTTGTATAATCCAACCTGTTTGTAGCCTAGTCCTAGGCCTACTTGTATACACTGTGCACCCTAGATAGACCATAAAACCCTATTTTACATAACCAAAGTACAATAGCCCCGTTTATACTTGGGGCCAAACCTAGTGCTAGAACTTAAGCCCAGCCCAGTTAAGAGTTTATACTAGACTGGGCCAGGCTAAACTGGGCCTTAAACTGGAACTGTTGCCCCAGTAACAGGCCCACCTCAAGGGGCAGGGCCAGGGGCCAAGTCCTGGTGCTTGGACCCTGGGCTTAAGTTCCTGGGCCAATGGCCCAAAGTATAAATGGGGCTAATGATTAACTATAGCTAATTTGATAAGAACGCAAAGGTTGTTAGCAAATATAATTTCTGGAGGAAGTTCGAAGCTTTCTCACTCCTGATCTTTGCTGCATTTAATGCCCCATATTATCCCGTGCATTAAGAGCACTCAATTTCTCCCTGCACACCTTGTAGCCTACCATTAACAAGATGATATTTCAGCATATTTAAATCTATAACCATATTGTTCGAGGTCACATTTAATTACAACATAGGCCAAATAGTGAAACAACAGCTGACGCGTATTGGCAAGGAAACTGCTTCTGCTTCTCTTTTCTTGGCTGGTTCAAACTTTTCTCTGATGAATTACATGTAGGTTATATAGTAGCAGATCTATCATATGAATTACAATTCACATATATGTTGGCATATTTTGACACTACTCATCAATTATGATTACATTGTTCCTATTCAAGGAAATGCGAACTACTGTGTTCATCTGTGCTTATTGGTACCCAATTGTCTGGAATTATTGAAGCAGCCAAGAAAATATCTAGAAAAAAAAGTACACTATAGGCTAATCTCAGAGAGGGTTGAAGTTTGGATCAGTCTTTGGTCTTTTTTTTGCCCTCAACGGTGCCCTCCAGGCAACACTGCCTTTAAGGCACTACTCCCTCCAATTCATGGTTAGGGTGAGGTTTGAGAGCGCTAGGGTTAGGCTTAGGGTTAAGGTAGTGCCTTTTAGGTTGTGCTGTCTGCAAAGTGCCGTTGGGGAAGGTACCTGTTGTGCAGCCTGGAAGGTGCCGTTACTTTACTGTAACTACATTCAGGAACATTCGGGCTTTCCAAGTATCCACAGTGTTTATTCCAGTCAAGCATTGTTTTGTTACAGAATGTACTTAACTTTCTGTCAGATTCCATCTCATCATATCAGTACAGAAATGAAAGACCATCGTTTTGTTCTGCTTTGTAGTCCCTGCCTTTGATGTGTCTTTCAGCAATTCATTCCCTGCAATACTTAATAGTCACATCAGACATACCAAGCCTCCCAGATTACATGGAGATTGAGATGGTTGATGGCATTGTTGTAAGTCGTTATGATGGCATGTCACAGCAGAAAGTTCCTATGCAGTCGTGGATGAAAGCCCATCTTGATCAGCAGTACTGGGAAACAACCACTATGGTGGCCAAGATTAATGGACATGACTTCAAATTTGATTTCCAGACTGTAAGAAGATATTTTTATCACACCGAAGGTGAGTCAGCTTATACTGCTTCACTGGCCTGTTAATGTTTCTGTTGCAGCACATTTGGAGATGAGTTTTTATAGATATATTTTATATGTATTCCTGAGAACACTGAGTTTGTATTGATAGCATAATTTGTAATCTAAATAATACCGGTAGTATGTTTGAAAGCACTCATATAATGTATATCAGCGTTGATGAGGCTCAGAAACTGAGAATAGACATATTATGTCTGGACATTGCTTCTTTATCACCATGATCTCATGTCTGCCCTGGAAATGGCCCACTGCAGTTTGCCTACCAGGAGCAGGTGGGAGTGGAAGATACGTATGGGATAACGTTCTGAGAGACAGTCGTTTTCTCCTGACAGAGTGATGCCACAATGACCACCTCACAGAACGTCATCCCGCTTATTAAACGGCTACCTACTGTAGATATTATTAACGTGATGAAGCATTGTTGTTTATCACTGCTTTAACGGTAACTTTAATGAATAAGATTGATAATACCGTACACGACTTATCGACTACACAGGGTACCCTCTAATGAAAATTGTCAGTCATGCTGATGGTTTGCTCTTATTGAAATGAGGTCTGCAGCACAGGTGCACCACTTTGAGGAGTACTTTCCATTGTCTTGTTATACCACTCACTTTCAATCACTGCAACCAATTTTCCAATGACACAGCGACTCACTACAACCAGTTTGTACACAGTGGCTTATTACCACCAATTTTCCAATGACAACCAATTTTCCAATGACAGCAATTTTGATCTATGACACACAAATTACATATTTTGTTGCAAAAATTTTGGCTGAAACGCAACTAGTTTGCAGGTATAAATTCACGAGTCAGACCAATTTAAAACCTAAAATCTATTTTAGACCTACTGCACAATATTTCACTATATTGAAGACTTTGTAAGAATCAGTGGAAACCCTGGGTGTGTGTTAGACCATTTGAATAAGAGCACCAACAAAAATATAAAATGAATTTCTCTTTTTCCTGTCTG
Source organism: Sardinella longiceps (assembly GCA_027497455.2). Classification (NCBI taxonomy): domain Eukaryota; kingdom Metazoa; phylum Chordata; class Actinopteri; order Clupeiformes; family Clupeidae; genus Sardinella; species Sardinella longiceps. The sequence continues at coordinate 28,021 of JAODXP020005231.1, read as the reverse complement.
TCAGGAATTCACACATATCAGGAAATGTATGGCTGTCAGTGGGATCCTGACACTGGTGCCACAGATGGTTATAAGGAGTATGGATATGATGGAGAGGACTTCCTGTCACTGGATCTGAAAAACATGAGATGGGTTGCTCATGTACCACAGGCAGATGCTAGCAGAGATAGCAGAGATGCCAATGAAGCAGATCGTGTAGGACTGAAGCTATTCTTCAACCATGAGTGCATTGACAAACTGAAGAAGTATGTCCGGTATGGTAACTGGTACCTGGGGAGAAAAGGTATAGGCGTCTCACATAACAGGGATAACCTTTACAGTTTTTCTTTCTATGAATGTGAGTTGATGTCATTTTTATCTCTTTGTGTGTTGTCCCTCCTTTTCCCTCCCAGTGTCCCCAATGGTGTCTGTGATGAAGCAGGAGGAACATAAAATTGTGTGCCTCGCTACACGTTTCTACCCAGATACTTTGATAATAACCTGGAGCAGAGATGGAGAGGAGCTTTTTGATGATATAAATATGGGTGAGATGCTTCCCAATGAGGATTGAACCTTTCCAGAGGAGAGCTGAGCTCTGGGTTTCTCCTGAGGACAAAGCGGAACACCGGTTTACCTGTATGGTGGAACACGAGAGTTTTGAGCCAATCTTTGTGATCTTTGAGGAGGGTAGGCCTAATAGTAAAGAAAATAATGGTAAGAATTTTTGACATTTGAAATTCATACCCAACATAGATAAATGTAGACTGCACTTCAGCTGAAGTTGAAAGCGAGTGTGGAGTAAAGTCTTCCACATTCCATTTCAATGAATGAATGCAACCAGCGTGAAATATTAAATTAAATTGAAATTGTAGTCTTAACAAAATGGTGAATGTATAAAGATACCTGGACCCTGAAAATTAACTTTTTTTTTTTTTTTTTAATTTACTGCATAATGCTAATGAAATGTCATAGTATGTTAGCATAAAATTTGAGCATGTGCTATTTTTGGCTAAAGCTAGAGCTTCCATTTCTTTTTCCTCCCTGGATTAGGATCTAAAATAGTCTTTAACAGATTTATTTTTAATTAGACCTAATTGCAGAAAATGTAGAATGTGTTTTTATTTGTGATTGTGTCATATGAATCGAGTTATTGGCTGACTTTTTTTTTTCCTTTTCAGAACTTGAGTACCCAATTGTACCCATTGTTGTGATCGTATTCATTTGTGCATCGGCTTTTTTGTCTGATCATTGTTTGCATGGCGCAGCCTCACGAGAAAAGGTGATTTATGATTGTGAGCAATATGCACATTTCTGTTCATCATATAATGCCATTATGGTATTTAACATTTTCATTTCCCCACAGCTTTCATTATGTTACCAGGTGAAAATGTGAACAGCTCCTTATATCAAGAGTACAAATGTAATGTAAAATGTTACATGCTGTGACTTCTGCAAGATAATAGGATCCTTACATTGTTAATAGCTGTTCTAATCAGTGAATAGAAGTATTCGTAGGTTCTCAGTTTCTACTCATCAATACCCACCCACCCAATATTTTCAAAAACATATTTTCTTTTTTTTAATTACAGTAGATGAATGCAAGACTCAAGAGAGAGATGCGAGACTCGAGAGAATAACACTACAATTTCTCAGTACTCCAATTAGTGACTCTGTGTGACAGACTTGAACCTGATGATTGTTTGCCAAGTTGCTGAAATAAATGGAACTGCTATTCTTCACAAGGCTGGTTGATCAAACAGATCAGCTGATACCCCCCTATGCAGAAAAGAAAAAGAAACTAGAACAACATATAAGTTCAGAACTTTTGTGGGCCCAGCACAGCTCTCAAAGGATGGACTAGCAGCCACCGTGAGGGATTGTTAGCCTGCCCGCCAAGGATGGGGACTGCAGTAGCTCTATGTCTTTAGACCTATGGCTACAAGTCATAAATACTGCTACAGTACAGTATATATACAACTCTTCAGTAAAGGTCACTGTGACCTGGTGTCCTGGACCCTGTTAAATGCCACTTATGTCTATGTTTACTCGACACATAAACAAGGATAAATAAATCTATCGGTACTTAAGTGTCTACAGTAATTAAATGCATCACTACCATTATTTTTCTAGGTTTTTTTAAGTTGTATTTTGTTTATCCTTTCTGTTTATGCCATAGCCTTGTTCAATTTGTGTCAATTTGTGTGGTCTATAGATGTACCCTATACTCAGATTATTACCTCCGCCAAGGAGGTTATGTTTTCAGTCGCGTTGGTTTGTCTGTTTGTTTGTTTGATTGTCAGCAGGATAACTCGAAAAGTACTGCACGGATTTGGATGAAATTTTGGGACAATGTGTATATTGGGACAAGCAAGAACTGATTCTTTTTTGGTGGCGATCGGTGATCCAAAACATGATCTGGAATTTATATTGTGTCTGTGACCACATTGCCTTGGCAGAGGTCTGCACTCTCTGAGCGCTTTTCTAGTTTTCCTATTTCCTATTCTAGTCCTTGAGTTGGAGAGCCCTAACTTGGCCTGTCGGTACCACTCAAAGACAGTAGCCTAAGTGTCATTGTCTTTTTTTTTTTTTAATATGTGGTAGTAGTGGATCAGTGTGTAGCTATGTGCCTTACTTACTGATTTTGTGAAGGGCGATGGACGTGTTCCAATAGGCCACAAAACGTGAAAATATTAAATCATGCAACAACTTCATAGGCTTCTGTTTTGAAAAGTTTGCAGGTTAGCCTGCAGGTGGGCTAGTACTTCGGTCAGGTCTTGAGCTGACTTGAAAGTCCATCCATCTCATTTACAGCCTGGGCCTCTCCCTACACAAGACAACTGGTGATACCTGAACCAAGACATCCCCGGTGCGCATGGTTCGGTCCAACCACGACCCAGAAATTAAAAATTGAAATATTGACTCATTTTTACTTTGGTATCAAATTCTGCTATCCACTCTTTCAAAAGCAACCGACAAACATCAATGAAATAAACAAACAGCATCAATCACCTATTATGTGATTTGTCTTAAAAATTGAAAGTTTAAGTTTTTAACCCATTTTTCATCTTTTTCATGTGAATTCTAAAAATGGATCAAAGCACTGCAAAGCGTTACACGGACCTATGCCCATAGGTATTATAAATTTTAATGTCACCGTAACTTGGGTGAAATAATATAATGTGCGTCCAAATGAGCTAATTGTATAGAGTTCCAGCACATACCGGAATATTTATCTTGCAATTGCTCAGATAGTATCTCAGAATTTGTGTGATACTAAGCCAGAATTCCAAGAAAATATCTCAGAATTCTGATAGTATCTTGGAATTCTGAAACACTACTATCTCAGTATTGGAATTGCCAGATAGATGATCTGGAATTTCTTTTCCTGTGTGGTGACAATGGACCTCCATAGGGTACAGCTTATCAACAGTGTGAAACTTTGGCGCAAGTACAGGCGCCTCCAACAACAGTGTGCAAATTCTAAACACCAGAGGGCAGCCACAGCAATCCAAAGTTTCTGTAAGCAAAGTCAATTTACTTGCATTGTAGTCTATTGGGAATGCCCATGTCAACATAAGGGGATATTAATTGACATAAGCTTGCCCATTATAATAAAGGAAGACCACACATTCTTGGGCCTCATGAAATTATTCAAAGACAACGTTTTGGCAAAAGGCTTTTCTCAAGTTGTCAAGCCGTAAGAGTGTACAGTCTTCCTTTACTTAAATCAGTCATCGTCACTGTGGCCAGTACCTCATAAAGTTTGGTGTATGTCTACTTCTCCTTCTTGTTTTTTGGGGAAAAAAAAAAAAAAAACTTTCTTCAAATTGCTCCTTGTTTCCACCAGACTGTTCCTTTAACTCACATGACTCTGCCTAGGCCAGTCTAACCTGTCTATATGAGTCTGAAGACCTGAGCCTCTAAACAAAATACAAGGAAAGAATATAGAGTGAGGAGCATTGCTAGAAAGTGAATTTCTAATAGCCTAGACTTACTCTTTTATTATTGTTTTTTTTTTTTTTACAAGAGTAACAGAGAAACAGAGATTGAATAGCTTGAGGATAATGAACATGAACAGAAGTCAGTTCAAAGCTCTCACATGCCTACAAAGTAATTTTGACTGCAGTTCATGCAGGAGACACTTCGCTCATTGCACTTTGCTTAGATTTAATTGAAGGTCCCATAGTGTTTCCTGACATTTTTAAGTTTCCTGCTTTGTAATCATTTTTTTCAGCTCATGTCCTGCAATACTTAAGAGTCACATCAGACATGACAAACTTCCCAGACTACATGGAACTTGAGAAGGTTGATGGTACTGTTGTAAGTCGCTACGATAGCAAGTCACAGCAGTAAGTCCCTGTGTAGACTTGGATGAAAGACCATCTCAATCAGGAATATTGGGATAATAGCACTTAGTGTCAAAGGATAGTGAACAAATCTTCAAAACAGATTTTGGACTATAAAAAGGCAACTCAATCACACAGAAGGTGAGCAGAAATGCCCACAGCTTTATTGTTGGTATTGTTTTCAGCAATCACATATTCATGACATAACATCACAGGTGAAATGAGATAAAATGATATGCCACTTGTGTCATGAGCAGTTGTTTATTTCACTGGGAACCAGGGGCCGGCAACCAATCACCAATGTCAATGCAAGCAGGCTCGTGCATGACATAAAAGTAGAGGTATTGTGAATTAACTATTGAGAAATAACAAACTCCTAACAACTTTTAGTGCAGTTTTAGGATTACTTCTGAAGTTAAGATTAAATTCTTTGAGAATATGGCCCCTGGTTCCCAGACCAGAGTCAGACAATAACCTCCAGTGTCTTTGCTTTGGATAGGCCTAAACATTATTCATTGAGTGCGGTGATTCCAAGTGTCACAGTTAAATATTGGGCAATTCCACTAAAAAGTTAGCTTTGCCTTCCTCTGTAGCTCCGCTCAATAATAATTTCCCTCCATGACTCCGTCTGGCATTCCGGCCATTGGCATCGTTTGCAGAGATCAATTCCATACCGCGCTAAAGCAAGCAGGATCGTGAGTTGTGAGAGATAACATTGGGCTTGTTGTAGCATAGATTACTTCACGACCAAGCTGGTGCATAACGTTAGCGATTGGGTGTAATCAGATTTAATCATTACAAACTTCAACAGTTCACACCTTCAGCTTGCATTTTTTCTGTAAACTTCACAGGCTGTAGTACAGCAAAACTGTAATCTCCCATAAAAGCTTGTTCATTTCTTGTCAAGTCTGTAAATCATGCTATGAATTTTTTGTGTTTGCCTATATTCAGCCATGGAGTTTGCATAAGAAAATGAACAAAATTGTGAAATACTGCTAGGCTTGTAGAGGTTATGTGGCGTAGACAACAACTTTAAGTTTTCTATGGAATTCCAATGTAAAATGGTGCCTAAGGTGGATTTAATAATAAATGATTGGACATAATAAATCAATACAAAATGGTGTAGAGACTATTTATAGTCAGTTATTAGTTTACCAACAGTATGAAAGTTCATTTGGCACAACTTCCTAAGTTCCTACCCAACAACACTTGTGTGCAAGCTCTGAACATTAGACCTACAAGGCAGTAAAATGGATTTCTTATCAGCAATCTCAATGTAGAGGCGAGGCAGGAGGATCAATTCACTTTCGTTTTAGACATCCAGGGACTTCTTAATATTACACCTTTCATTGTCAACAGTTTGGAAGGCATAGTGGAAGGCATAGGCTACAAATTATATGCATACAGTATGCTATATTTGTCAAAGTTATGGAGGTTGTAACTATTGTCGTCCAGCTTCTGTGTCTATACTTCATACTTTCAACTGCAGGTAAGTTTTGAGAAGGCTCGCAGGTGAACAGGTAGAAATGGTTGTGAAGCGCGCTACCCTAAACGACGGAATACACCAAGCCTAGGCCTACATTATTGATAAATTGCTAGTTGTAAGCTACCAGAACTTTAAACCTTAAAGAACTACATGTATCTCTGTCTACATTGAAATTGCAGTCCATTATTTAAGCTGTGCAGAATCAGCAGTTGCTCTCTCTGAGAGTCTAGGCGATTATTTCTGTACACACACATCAACATATGCGTAAGCTCATACCTCTCACACTCATCATTTTGGTGGCAGTTCATGCATGAGACTGTTTGATTGTTTGTTTTGCTTGATTGATCACATAGATTGATTGTCAGACAGGAACTTTCAGAATGAACTAGAATGCATTTCCAGAGAAAATGCAGAATTGTGCTTGCACTGCTGTGCCACCATGGATCTACCAGGAGAGGCCATTGTGGTGCCTCCTGGTCAAATGATGCCAAATTAAGTTACACCACTTGAGATGGTGTTCAAAGTCATCCTACCAAATATTGTCCTGATACATCAAAGCATTCATGAGATACATGTTTTTGTGAGTTGTGGCACACTCCAGTGGCAATTTGACACCAAGTTTGATGAGGGTACTTTGGATGGTCCCTAAAGTTGTGCCACCAAATATGGTCTTGATACATCAAAGCATTTCCGAGATCTGCGCTCACTTCCCATTTGGCGGCTTCGCAGTCAAATTTTATTGGCTGCCACGGGTGAACGTTTTCACGTATGAAAACACCACAAATACCAATTACTAGCCATGGTCTAGAGATACCAAGTTTCGTAGGTTCACTTTACTTTTTCATTTTCTGGGCGGAAAATGACACGAATTTCAAAATCGGACATAAGTTACATGCGTAAATACAAATACAGCTTCGATCAGATGGTTGCGCTAGAGCATGAGAAATACCAGTGTGGAGAAATCGGTTAAATTTCAATCCCATATTAGTGTACAAATTTTCATGTCTTTACGGTTTGGGCTAAAATTGTATTTCTGTGGGAAAGTCCCCATTCATTTAAAAAAAAAAAAATGTGTTGAAAAACATAAATAGCACGGACATGTGAGAAGTCGAACGGTGTCCTTAGCTAGAAAGCCCCGGGATGATTTAGGGCAACAAAAAACGGGTGAACAAAAAAAGGAAGAACAATAGATTCAGATCAAGATTTTATTAATGTACAAGATAGTGTATGGTGTCCTACAGTAGATCTGCTCAAGACGATGTGGAGCAGCATAGTTGAATCTGCATAAGAAAATAGACTTAATAAAATAAAAAGTGTTCAACATGAACTTAGTCATTTGCACTTTGCTTTGCATTTGGATCTTTGTCCTTTTAAGTCTTCTTTCTTTCTTTTTCTCTTTCTTTCTCAGTGATTCATTCACTGCAGTATTTCAAATTTACAACAGACATGACAAACTTCCCTGATTACATAGAGATTGAGATGGTTGATAGTGCTGTTGTAAGTCGCTATGACAGCACGTCACTGCAGAAAGTTCCTATGCAACCATGGATGGAGGCTCATCTTGATCAGCGGTACTGGGAATGGAGCACTATGGTGTCAAAAGTTGATGAACACGATTTCAAAATTGACTTCCAGACTGTAAAAAGCCGTTTTAATCACACTGAAGGTGAGTTGGCTTAAGTCTACTGCTTCACTTGCATGTTAATATTTCTGTTGGGTTTAAGGTTACCATTGATGTGTGAAGAACGCCAGAGGTAGTCGATAGACAAGTGGAATTCCCAGAGGTGGAAAGTAACTAATTACATTTAGTCAAATTACTGTAATTAAGTAGCTTTTTTGAGTAATTCGTAATTTTTTAAGTATTTTTTTTAAATAGGTAATTTTACTTTTACTTGAGTATATTTTGAGGCAAGTATTGTACTTTGTACTTCACTACTTTCTTGAAACCTCCCTGATTACTGAGTGTGACAGAGCAGGGAATTTGAATATTACCAGACACAACTACGCCACCTATTGGGGAGATTGACCCATAAGACTAATAAAAATGTAACCCCTTAAGTTGTAAAGATTGTTGTGCTACTAGGACACACAGATTCGTAACATTCCACTGGACAGAGACGTGAGTTCAATAAATATGATTTATTATCAATTGCATATAAAATTTACAAACCCATACAGGGCAACATTATCACCATACCCAAGGAGTGGCAACACTCACACAAACACACACACACACACACACACACACACACACTTACGGAGATCAGGGCAACCAGTGGCACTGCACACCTTTAATTAATTGCACAGAACTGGACTGCTAGAATGAAATTAGCTGAAGGACAGGGGCAGGAGCTTACCGGGATGGGCAGGAACACCAATAAGAACAGAGGGGAAGAAAGGAGAAGGGTCCAGAAGAGACACCCACGTGAATGGCACTCACAGCCGATCAAATAAAGGACACCCGAAACCGGTGGTGAAGGGAGGGGGCACTGTGGTTCCAACACCCAAGAGCTGTCCCGTCACCCACTGCACCAGTCTCATGAAAAGAGAGCGCTGGGATTAATGGGGGTTAGTGGGGGAAAAGCCCACTTACAAAATTATTGTTAATTAGATAACTGCCACTTATCTTTTAAGTATGAGACCGGAGACTGGAATCCCCAAGCCAACATTCAACTGGTGTGCAATCTCCTTGTCCGCCTGTTTAGGAATTGCAAACACCTACATGCACCCACTCAAGCGCATGCACACTGCCCAGCCATGCACGTGAATACGAAGTGAATACGAAAAGCACACAGTAACTCACCAAATTGAAGTTCAACACCCGACAGTAGCCACCCTAGCTAACTTGTGCTAATGCAACCAAAACACAGGCAGACCACCCGGAAGTCAACGAGAGGTAGAGGTCACCGAACAGCTTGCTGGTGCCTGCCTAAATATAACACCGTTGACCCGCCCCCCAATTCCAGAATCTGCACATCAAATGAAGCCGTAGGTGAGCGTCAGATACATTGACGTAGCCCAACCGGCTACATATACCCCCCTTTTTTTTAAGTCGGCGCCCCGACGACAAACCACACCAACAACAGGACCACCTTTCACCACTATGAGTCATGCCAATCAATCGGCGCCTCCTCTTCCCTGGCCCTACCCTGAACAGGCCGAGGAAGGTGGTGGATATTGCTATGTTGGCCTGCCATAGCCCGATTTGTGTGACGCACAGTGGACTGATTGGGAACTGAAGAGCTTATGGTAGAAGGGTGAATCGTAGCCGTGGCACCATCCGGTTCTAAGACATCGACTTCGGGTGCCGTAGCTTCCAACTGGAAAGCCCCCGGTGAAAGGAGAGAATTGGCCCTGTTGTTTTCCAGGGCAGGGGGAAGGACATTATCCCCTGAAACCAACAGCAACCAGTCTACCTCAGGGTTAAGGGCCTCTACAGGTGTTGTATGGACTGGTGGTACAGGGGTCACTGTCTCGTGGGCCGGGGGAGTGGCTACATTCTGGGCCTTCAACATATCACGATGGACTCTCTTGACCTTGTTTAAATCATTTGTTGGGGCCACAGCATAAACTACACCATCCCCACGTGGGACCTCCAGAACTTGATGGACTACTGAGCTCCAGAGGTCTTGAATTTTATGGCGACCTCTTGCTGTATGGTCCCGAATATACACCAATTGGCCAACTTGCAATGGAGCCTCGTGGACCTTGTGGTCATGGCGGTCCTTCCGGCGACCAGCCGCCACCATCAGCCGCTCATGTGCCCCTTCAAACGCAAATTTAAGCCTTGCCTGGTGTTCGACCATCCACTCTTGAACAGTCCCAGGAATTGGGTCCCGGACTCGGCCAAGGAGAAAGTCAACGGGAAGCCTAGGTTCCTGTCCAAACATTAAAAGGAATGGCGTCTCACCAGTACTTTGGTGGGGTGCAGTGTTGTAACAGTACACCAGCTGTGGAAGACAGGTCGGCCAATTGCGTTTTTGTGACTTTGGCAATGTCCGCAGGAGGTCCTGCATGGTTCTGTTAAAACGCTCGCACTGCCCATTCATTGCAGGATGGTAAGGAGTTGTGCGAGATTTTTCCACCCCGTACAGACCACAGAGCTGTTGAATTAGGGAGCTTTCAAAGCTCCTTCCTTGGTCGGAATGAATACGACCAGGCACTCCAAATCGATAGAACCACTCATGCAAAAGGACTTGAGCCACAGTGATTGCTCGCTGGTCTCCCGTCAGGATGGCCTGGGTGTATTTGCTGAAAACATCTGTCATCACCAGAACATTTTCCAGCCCCTCTTGAGACGGTTCTAACGTGGTAAAATCGATGGCAATGACTTCGTTAGGCCTAGATGCCAGTAGGTGACCCATGAAACTATGGGACACAGGCCGGGAATCCTTAGCTACCTGACACCGTTCGCATTGATGACACCACTGGCTTATGTCTTTTGTCATACCGGGCCAGTAACAGCGTCGACGGACCAGCTCAGATGTCCTCTCCACGCCTTGATGGCCATGGTCCTGATGTAGTAGCTTTAATGTTTCTTGTCTAAGGGCAGTGGGCAGGAGAAGTTGTAAAAACTCTTCCTTCCCGTCCGGGCGAAAAACACGGCGATACACCACGCCTTCCTTTTCCACTAGTCGGTCCCATTGGCGCAAAAGAACCAGCGCCAACCTGGGGATCTGCTGACGTTCCTCAGCTATAGGCTGGACCTTTCTTCGCCAGAACGGCAAGACGGAGGGGATCAGCCTCCTGCAGAAGACGGATTTCCGCAGGGGAGTGGCCAGGGAGGACAGCCATAGCTGACTGAGTTGCAAGAGGCATGGCATTAAAATCAGTAGCCTGCCGCAGGGATTCAGGCACCGAGGTACCCGGAAGTGCATAAGGTGCCAAGCTGGCCACAGACAAATATTGCCTGGAAAGGGCATCTGCGTTCTTGTTTTGACGGCCAGAGCGGTACTTGATCTCAAAATCAAAGGCAGCTAACTGGGCCGCCCACCGATGTTCCGTGGCACCCAGTTTTGCCGTATGGAGGTAGCTTAGTGGGTTGTTGTCTGTGAAGACAACACATTTCTGCCCCAACAAGTACTCTCGGAACTTTTCAGCCATGGCCCACTTGAGTGCAAGGAATTCTAGCTTCATAGAGCTATAATTACTCATATTGCGCTCAGTGGGCCGCAACCCCCGGCTAGCATAAGCCACTGGCCTAACCACCCTATCCACCTCCTGTGAGAGGACAGCCCCCAAACCACTATAGCTCGCATCGACCTCCAGAATGAATGGCCGAGAAAAATCAGCATATGCCAAAACTGGGGAGGAAACCAGTTTGGCCTTCAAAGCCTCAAAACTCTGCTCACACTGGGGCGTCCATGCAACAGCTATTTCCTGGCCAGCCCTTCGCTGCGTCTTCGTATCCGACAGATCTGCTACCAGCTTGTGCAGGGGTTAGCAAGTTTGGCAAAGCCTTCTACAAAGCGCCTGTAATAACTGGCGAACCCCAAAAGGAACGTAGCTCTGAGACGTGACGAGGTCGCTGCCAGTTAGCCACTGATTCAATTTTGGCAGGGTCAGTCGAGACCCCTTGCTCGAAATGACATGCCCCAAGTAGCCAACCTGTTGTTTAAAGAAGGCACACTTCTCTAACTTTGCCTTCAACCCTTCCTGTTGCAGGCGGCTGAGAACCACCTCCAGCCGCTGGAGGTGCTGGGCGACGGACGTCGAGAATACCACAATGTCGTCCAGATAAAGAAGTAAAGACTGGCATTGTTCACTGCCAAACATCCGCTGCATCAAGCGCTGGAATGTGCGCTTGATACTGGGACCTGGTTGTAGCCAATGGCAAGATCCAATGTTGAAAACCATTGGGCTCCTGCCAGGGCGTCTAAGCTTTCCTCAATACGAGGGAGGGGGAAAGCATCCTTCCGAGTCTTCTGATTCAACAGGCGATAGTCCACGCACATGCGAAGACTTCCGTCCTTCTTTTTTACCAAGACAATTGGGGATGCATACGGACTAGTACTCTCCCTGATCACTTGAGCTTCCAGGAGCTGGTTGATGTGAGCCTTCACTTCCTCATATTCGGAGGGCGGGATGCGGCGATAGCGCTGCCTCACGGGCACATCATCCAGTAACTGGATGTCATGAGAAATTAAGTCTGTATAACCTAAATCAGCATCGTGAGCTGAAAAGACGGAACTATACTTCTGCAGGAGGGCCCTAACTTCCACTTGTTCCGCCGCAGACAAGAGAGAGAGGTCCACGTCATCAAGACGATCTGGCACAGAATTCTGCAATTCATGAGAAGACACAGTAGCAGTAGCAGACCTGACCTCCGTGACGCCCGTAGGCAAGCTAACAACCTGGACTGCTGCTAACGACCCCAAGCTAACACGAGGGTAGAGAACTGCTTCCACCTCGCCAACATTGACAACGGGCACGTAAGCCGTACCTCCTACCACTTGGACCAGGCAAGGCGAAGCCAACAATCCAGCAGGTAGACCAAACTCCGGGGGTTCAAAGAGTGCCGTCTGCCCAGAGAGCTGTTCTGAACATGTGCTAGCCACAAATTTCATCGCCCCACCTGGTAAGCGCACTGCCTTTGAACCTCGAACGCGGGCAGTGCCAGTAGACGTCTGCTGGACCTGCACAGAAGACTGGTCACTGTTGTAACGCTGCAACCACAGGACCAGGTGCTTGCGACACTAAAGGTGAAGTAAATAGGGAAGTGCCATGGACTCCGAACAGCTCTTGATAACATCGGCGGATGACATTCATCCCCAAAACCCCTGGGGTTGAGGGTGGTATACCCGCCGGGTCCCGAACTATTAAAATACCACAATGGGACATTACCTTCCCACACAAGACCACATCTAGCTCCAAATAACCAATATAAGGGATGGAGAGTCCATTTGCCGCTCTCAGCTGCAACCAATGGCACGACTGGAGGCATTCCTGACCCCATGGTTCGAACTGCTGCACAAAGAAACTCTCGGTTACAGTGGACACCATTGACCCTGTGTCCAACAAGCAGGGGACTGTAACCCCCCAATTGAAACATTAATGTTTGGGCAAGATGACATAAGCCTGGATAATAACCCTACCTGTGAGGCAAAAGTTGCCCCGACTGAACTGTGACTCGGCAGCTCAGCGGGCATCACTTTCCCGATGGCTGGGAAGGCTGGGAGGGTCTAGCTTGGGCAGAAGGGGCACCAGAAATTGAATTAGCTCGGGAGCGAGCTGGAGCTCTTTCCCCATCACATTCTCTCGCAAAATGACCTGGCTGTTGGCACCTAAGACAAATCAATGGACCACCGCGACGCGGCCTGTTAAATGAGGCAGAGCTCTGCATTGAGGCCACGGTCTGAGTAAGTTGACTAAGTTGCCACTGCAGCAATTCCTTCAGCTCTCCCAGTTCACTCCTCTGTTCAGGAACAGGGGAAGCTGTCTGTGAATGGCTCTGCATGCCATATTGAAGACCATATGCGGATGGCTAATGAAATAATAAGAACAGAAGTTAATGTCAACAATCCCAAACTCTCAGAGGGGACTGAACTGCTACCTCAAACATCTGTTGTTCCACATGCTGCGGCTAAAGGATGTCATTCAGGCAGTCACGCCTCAAGCATGGTTTACTTCAGTGGATCTAAGAGATGCCTATTTCCATGTGCCTGTCGCCCCGGATCATCGGCACTTCCTCAGGTTCGCCTTTCAGGGAAGAGTGTTTCAATATTGTGTCCTACCATTCGGCCTCTCTCTGGCAGCCCGCGTGTTCACGTGATGCGTCCAGATTGCCCTAGAGCCTTTACAGCGCCAGGGACTGTTAGTGTTACCCTACCTGGACGACTGGCTCGTCATTGCACACACACCAGAGCAGGTGGCTGCGAATACTCGCCAGCTGTTGAGTCATGTCACAGACTTGGGCTTTACCATCAACTGGGCGAAGAGCTCCCTCACTCCCTCTCAGTCAATAGAGTTCATCGGGATGAGTCTGGACTCCAGGCAGAGGCGGGCCTCCCTCACTCCAGCCAGACAGCGTTCCATCAGGGGCACCCTGACACTGGTTCGCAGGGGCCGGTGCTTAACTCACCTGACACTGCTTCGTCTGGCGGGCCTTTTAGCGGTGGCGACCTCAGTGGTGAGGCTTGCTGAAGGCCAAGGGCCTCTCCTCCGTTCAGCGCAGGTACAGACGCATACGCATCTCACGGAATTGTGTGAAGGCACTCCTACCATGGCAGCAGGGACCCTTCCTGTCCACGGGAGTTCCACTAGGCCCCCCGCCAGCACAACGGGAAGTGGTGACAACGGATGCCTCCTTAACAGGATGGGGAGGGGTCTGGAACCACCAGGTCTGGAACCCAGGGGAACTAGGATTTGGAGCTCCGCTCCCAACACATAAATCTGTTGGAGCTGTTAGCGGTGTGGCTAACGCTACGCCACTTCGGAGCCTACCTGAAGGGTAAACATGTGTTGGCGCGGACCGACAACACTTCGGTGGTGTTCTTTATAAACCATCAGGGGGGAACACGGTCTGGACAGTGCCTGGCCCTGACTCAAAAGCTCCTTACCTGGGCAGACAGGAATCTGCTGTCTCTCAGAGCGGCCCATCTACCGGGGATTGCGAACAGCACAGCAGACTCCCTCTCCCGGGGAGCTCTGCGTGCAGCGGACTGGTGCCTCAACAGAGAGGTGGTCCAAATGTTGTGGAGGACGTATGGCACGGCGGAAGTAGACCTGTTCGCCACCCAGCAATCGTCACAGTGCCCCTCTTGGTTTGCGGAACTGGATGAGCCAGGGGCCCTGGGCCAAGATGCTCTGTCTCACGACTGGCCCACTTGCCTGCTTTATGAGTTTCCACCTCTTCCCCTCGTCTGGATGACTCTCATGCGAATCCAGGAGACGAACTGCCGGGTCTTGCTGATAGCCCAGCTGATAGCCCAGTGGATTGTTCACAAGGGGTTCGGAACACTGTTCTGAATGCCCGCGCCCCTTCGACACGCAACCTATACAGCAAGAGGTGGAAGATTTTTTCGGCCTGGTGCTCCAATCAGTCTTTGGACCCTTATTCATGCCCTGTGCCTCAGATACTTGAATACCTTCAGTGTTTATTGGACGCTGGTAAGTCCCCGGCCACAATAAAGGTTTATGTAGCTGCCATTGCAGCTCATCATGTGTTCATTGAGGGGACGTCTGTGGGCGCGCATAGACTCATTACAGGCTTTCTTAAAGGCGCTTTTCGTCTGCGTCCACCAAGCCGCATGAGAAGCCCACAATGGGATCTGCCCCTTGTTTTGCAGGGCCTATGTGAGGCCCCCTTCGAACCGCTTGAGACGTGTGACATTAAGTGGCTATCGTGCAAAACTGCCTTCTTGTTGGCCATAACATCTGCTAGGTGGGTCTGCGAGATTCATGCCCTGTCAGTTAGCCCTCAGTGCATGCGCTGGGGCCCTGAAAACAGTTCAGTGACCTTGTGGCCTAACCCTGCATTCCTTCCCAAAGTCATGTTGCCTCAGTTTGTAAATAGGCCTTTCTCTTTGTCTGCGTTCAATCCGGCGGCTGAGCCGGGGCGTAGGGCTTTGTGCCCTGTTCGTGCCTTATAGCAGTATGTTTCAGTTACTTCAGCCTGGCGGACATCCGACCAGCTGTTTGTTTGTTTTGGAGGAAATAACTGTGGCGCAGCTCTCTCCAAGCAGAGGCTTTCACATTAGGTCACAGACACGATATCTGTTACCTATCAGCGTCGGGGGTAGGCTGCTCCTGCACCCCTGAGGGGACACTCTACTCGGGCTGTATCCACTTCCTGGGCAGCATTGTGCGGTGCTCCCTTGGCTGATATCTGTTCAGCTGCTACTTGGGCTTCGCAAGGTTTTATCGTTTCAATGTGTCATCGCCACCCCTGGCACTTGCAGCTAGGCTGCAGTCTGTTTTTCCGGGTTCTTAGATGGTGTCCTCGTGACATGTTGGCATAGGTCTTCCACTAGTCTATCGACTACCTCTGGCGGTCTGTAAGGACTGAAATAGAACGCTGGTTACGAATGTAACCGTGGTTCTATGAAGGTGTGGAAGACCACCAGAGTCTCTGGTCACTCGGAGTGGCGAGAATGTCCATTGAGACCGTCATGCCCGCGCTTTTGGTATTTATACTGTACTTCGCGGTGGCATGGTCACGTGATGACATAATGTTTATACTTTCTCAACCAATGTGCGAGTGCATGGGGAATTCCACTAGTCTATCGACTGCCTCTGGCGGTCTTCCACTCCTTCATAGAACCACGGTTACATTCGTAACCAGCGTTTTCCAGTGTCACGCTTTGAGAACCTATGCTCTATAGCATCTCTGGCATAATTATGTCTTTCCTACTGGCTTCACATTGCCACAGGCATAATTTCTTGTCACACGCAATTGAAGACCTGAACTAAATATATTTTAGACCTACTGCATTGAAAATAATAAATAATAAAATAAATAATAATAATAATAATAATAATAATAATAATAAATAATTTATCTATTCCTGTCTCACAGGAGTTCACACGTATCAGGAAATGTATGGCTGTCAGTGGGATCCTGATACTGGTGCCACAGATGGTTATAAGAAGTATGGATATGATGGAGAGGACTTCCTGTCACTGGATCTGAAAAACATGAGATGGGTTGCTCATGTGCGACAGGCAGATGCTACCAGAGACCGCAGAGATGCCAATGAAGCCGATCGTGCTGGAATGAAGATATTCTTCAACCATGAGTGCATTGACAAACTGAAGGAGTATGTTGGGTATGGAAAAGATTACCTGGGGAGAAAAGGTATAGGCGCCTAACAAACCAGGGATAAACGTTACAGTTTTTTTCTATGAACGTGAGTTGATGTCATTTTTGTCTCTTTGTCTCTTTGAATGTGAGTTGATGTCATTTTTGTCTCTTTGGGTTTTCTCCTTCCTGTTACCTAAAGACAGAGTGGAGCACTGGTTTACCTGTGAAGTGAAACATGAGAGCGCTAAGCCAATCATTGTGACTTTTGAGGAAAATGGTAAGATACCTATAGCTTAAAACTTGCACGGGGAGAATTGCAGCCATTTCAAATGTGTACCCAGCATCGATAAATAAAGATTGCACATTCAGTTGAAGTTGAAAATGAGTGTTAAAGTGGAGTCATTTACATTCTGTTTCAATGAATGCATCCAGCATTCAAGTCAGGTATTGTAAGATGTGGATGATTGCATGAAATTTGAGCATTCACTATTTTTGGCTGTAGAGCTAGAACTTCCATTCCATTTTACTCCCTGCAGGATGTAAACGTATCTTCAACTTGATTAATTTTTAATTAATTATAGAAAATGTAGGATATGTGTTTCTATCTGGGTCATAAGAAGTTGCTGAAGTTATTGGCTGACTTTTTTTCCTTTACAGAAAATTCCAATTCAGTTCTATCCATTGTTGTGACCGGATTCATTTGTGTATTGATAATTACATGTATGATTGTTTGCATTGTGTGGCAGAAGAAAAAAGGTGACTTTTTAAAATTATTATTATTATTATTATTATTATTATTATTATTATTTATGGTTGTGATCAATATAAGAGATAGGATAAGAAGCCTTTTATTATAATTGAATAAAATTCAACAAAATTGAGTTGCAGCTTCACCTTGACTAGCACAGGACTACATACAGTAAATTAAGTACACATTCAATTATGAACACAGATAATACAGCAAGCAGAGTGCAGCAAGAGGTATAAAAAATTGCTACTGTATGTGCATGACAGTTCTGTAGATGAAAAGTGTTGTCAACATGATAGATTGTTGTCAACATAGATAGATTGATTGATAGATATATAGATACATTGTAGATACAAACACACACACACACACACACACACACACAATGAGCTCAGACTGTGCATGGCAGTCCTATTGATAAATAAATAAATAAATGTGTATACATAATGTACAATATGCACATTTTTGTCATCATATAATGTCATTATGGTATTTAAAATTTTCATTTTCCCCTGGTTCCCCAGGTTACACGAAGGCATCACGTAAGAAATTTGCTGCACTTTATTTTGAAAACACTTGCAATAATGTGCATTATCCTCACCTCTTCTTTCAATATGACTATTGTATTGATAATCACAAAAACAGCTCCTTATACCAAGAGTACAGATATAATGTAAAATTTTACTTACAGTGAGTTCTGCAAGATAATAGAACCCTAACGTTGTTTGTAGGGGTGAGAATTGATTGAGAATTGATTTTATCAATATTAATGTCAGTCAATTATACTTTCAGTTTATTTGGGTATCAATTCTCTTATCAAATCCCTACTGTTCAGTATCATCCTTACTTCCCTCTATTATTTTATTTATCCATTTACTTACCTTTATGCCAGTAAATTGTAGACCCTTTTATGTTCATTGACTTTAAACATGTGTTCAACAGAACAGCACTGTGCAATGCAAATTCCAAAATATATTTTAAAAAAGAACGAAAGAGAGACCCATTGCCAACAGTCTGAAAAAAAACCATGCTGGCATTGATAATATTGGTAATGTCAGAGGGGCACGATTCCAGTGAATAGAAGCATTAGTAGGCTCTCAGTTTTACTCAATCCCTCCCCTAGTTTTTACCATTGGAATCACTGGACTCTTTGGCTTATTTACAGTATGTAGGCTATATGAAAATAAAATGGTTTCCAACTATTTTCTATTTTTCTTTCCTTACAGAATCAGACACTTCTACCGATTGTGAAATGGATTTGAAACAGAAAATTATTTAATTTTTTTTTTTTTTCATACATCGGGAGCCATGGTGGTGAACCATGGGGAACCATGAATTTTGATATGTAAGCTGAACTTGAGGATTGTTTGCCAAGTTGAAATGAAAAAATCCTGCAATAAATGAGACTGCTATTCTTTACAAGGCTGGTTGGGCTGAACACATCAGCCCAGAGCCCCTTGGACAGAAGGCAAAAAGAAACCAGAACAACACACAAGTTCAGAACCTTTGTGGGCTCAGCACTGCTCCTCAAAGGCCTTAAAGGCTAGTGGCCACCGTAATGGGAATTGTAGTCTGCTCGCCAGGGTTGACCATGCGACTCCAGCATGTCCTTTAGACCAATGGATATGTACTGTAGCTGGGGCAGTTCTCACCACTCTCGGGTCTCAAACCTGCCTCCCCATCAACCTGCTCAGGCATCCAACTCCAAGTGTTCTTGAAGGATAGAGTTGTGAGGATTTACACGTTGGCCTACTGTCTGCCAGCTAGCCCAGGCTAGTTGGCATCCTTTACAGATACAAATCACAAATTCTCAGCCTATTACTTGCCCCTTGTGTCTATGTTTACGCTCAAACAAACAAGGACAAGTGTAACGGAGGCCAGCTAGCGCGGCTAGCTCGGTGGTAGTGTGTAAATCCTCATCACCCAATTCCATAGGCGCTTCTAACACGCTGAGTTAGAAGCTCGGGCTTTTAGCTCAGTTGGTTAGAGCGTTCCACTCCCACGCCGGGAGTTTGTAGCTTACGGGGTGGCGGGTTCGAGACCCGTGTGCGGTGCGGACCGCCACCGGCTACATTGGTGCCGTGACCCGGATGGGAGTGAGGATTTGGAGGGTGAGTGTAGCGGAGGCCGGCTAGCGCGGCTAGCTCGGTGGTAGTGTGTAAATCCTCATCACCCAATTCCATGGGCGGTTCTAACACGCTGAGTTAGAAGCTCGGGCTTTTAGCTCAGTTGGTTAGAGCGTTCCACTCCCACGCCGGGCGTTTGTAGCTTGCGGGGTGGTGGGTTCGAGACCCGTGTGTGGTGCGGACCGCCACCGGCTACACAAGTAAATACTTAAGTCTCTCAGTACCATTTATTTTTCTATTTTTCTATCACTTTGTTTAAACTGTATTTTGTTTAGGCCTATCCTTTTTGTTTATGCCATAGCTTTGTTTAATTTGGGCCTATGTGTAAAGTGCTGTCATTTGCAGAAAAGGAAATTACAAAGTATTAGGTCTACATGATTTGAGTTTAATGGCTCATCTTCAAAACACCAACTCCAGACTGAATAAATGTTGAGAATGTGTTTCCCTCATTTTCATTCATTCGTTTGTTTTAATGTATGTGTGTGTGCTGTGTTGATGCATGAATAGTCCTACATCACCACCAAATTTTAATCACTCATTACTTACTCCAATGCAATCACACCACCTCAAAATTTCATCCAAATCCATGCAGTAGGCTACTTTTCGAGTACGCATATTGTACTCAGACAGACACAGACGTCGGTGAAAACGGTGAAACCTCATTGGCGGAGGTAAATACATAGGGGAAAAACAATAATTCCTACCTCGTCTCCACCTCCAATGGCTTGGCTCACGGCTCGCCTGGTGAGGGCTGTGTCTACTGTAAGCAATCCGCAGCCGGGTGTAGTTGATAGATACAGACGGCAAGTCTGACCACGCCCACAAATATAGCTCCGCTGTGGGGGAAATAGCGAAAAATAGTTCCATCTGGGGGAAAACACAAGCTCCGTCAGCAGGGAAGCAGCTAAGCTAGAAGTTACACTGAGCACCATCTACAAGAAGCTGGACACATGGGCAATGATTTAAGATGGTAATGATGTTCAGATGGTCCGATATGAATTCTGAACTTGATACCCCTCCAAATGCGATGGATAATGGACAAGTTGGTGCTTGTTAGCTTCATTAGCGTGCTAACTAGCCAAAAGAATTCGTTACCACAGTAAATGTAGCTTACTTTAGCTTGCTAAACTGAGCTAATCAGACCTGTGATTGAAAGTTGCTTCACTTTTGACAGGAGCAGAGACAGCTCATGACATTTCTGTTAGTGTTACTGGAATAAACAAATGATGGAAAATTTATTTTAGTCTTAACACAAGCAGGTAAACAGGTCTTAATTACAGGGCATTCACACTGCATCCGTCCGTTGACGGACGATGGGGGAGGGGTCTGGCGGAGGGGGGGAGTCAATTCTCTCAATCCTGATTGGTTTGAGGGATCCGTCGCCCTGTTACAGGGCTTTCACACTGCATCCGTCTGTTGACGGGTCTCATTGACTTTGAGTGGAGCTTTCGCGAAATGCATTGTGGGTCCGTCCATCAAAACAGCTCCGTTGCGTCCGTCAAAAAGTTGACATAGGGGAAAAACTGGCGACGGATCCTCCAAACCAATCGGGATTGAGAGAATTGACTCCCCCCTCTGTCAGACCCCTCCTCCGTCGTCCGTCAACGAACGGATGCAGTGTGAACGTAAGGTTATTGTTAAGCAACTTTCTCTACCTTGTCCATTCACCATAATGTTAAATTGGCCTCTGTTATCCCCCAGGCTGACTCCACCCTCGCATTTTGGGGGCATTAACTGTAGGCTATTGTCATCTGTAGCCTATCTATTTCCATTAGCTGGTTGTTAAATCATTAAGTCTTAGGTAAGAGCACCATCTATTGGACAAATCCAATATTGTTTCTACAGCTGATCATTGCCTACACACAAGAACTCATGATTTAGTCCTATACTGTAACTTCAACTCATTAACGATATCTGCAATATCAAAGGGCCATGGTGTTATAACTCAGTATCATATCAGTGTGGTATGGTGAGCATTAATAACAGCAGTGAGTGGTGCATTTGGCTGAGTGCATCTCCAAGTCTCCAAGTTGCTGAAACAGAGCCATTAAAATGATCAATGATGATCCCACCCATGCCAGCAACTGCCTGTTCCGCTTAAAATCAGGCAGGAAATTCTGTAGTTTAATTCCCGAACACTATACTAAAGCTCAGCCAGTGGAGGCGAGCAGGATGTAGGGACAGGTTCGGGAGCATAGGCTACTTTTGAGCATGCATGTTCATAGTACAGTTCAATGTGTACTGTAGGCTACCCTGTCTCTCTTTCATCACAGTCAGGAATGGGCCCAGCCTACAGCTGAATCCCATATGTTTACATACACCTCAGAGACAGAAACTCCTTCCCTCTCAAACATTGAATCAGGGTAAGCTTTGTTTGTTTCAGTTCAGTCACTATTATCACATTCTTTATGTTTGTTATAGGCTATTTGTTAAATGCCATAATAAAAAGACACATTATTTAGCCTAATTTACTTTTTTTTTTACACCAGTCCAAAACATTAGGCTACATACACTTCTTTAGCTTTGATAATGGCCTTGAAATTGCTTAATTTAGTCCAGAGGTTTTGGGCATTGTTCCACAGGCTTCTCACAATAGTTTGCTAAAGTTTTGGCTCATTCCTCTTGACAGAATTGGTGTGACTGGATCAGGTGTTTTCAGACCTAATTGCATGCAAATGCCTTCTCAGTGCTTCATTATATCCATCATTTTGTGTCATGATGGCATCTGTTTTGTTAAGTGCCCCAGACCCCTCTGTAAAGCTCCATAATATGACACTTTATGGAGCTTTTGAAACATTTTGCTACGGTTCCCATTCACCCATGTTTTGACAAATAGAAAAGGGATCCTCTCTTGCATTCAAGTCTGGGTGCTCCTCCGAGCAGGACGGTAGAATCAATCACAGGTTCTGGGCCATTTCTTAAACAGACTGTACCCAGAGAACACCAAAGCCTCTAGAGCTTTATTTCAGGTGCAAACAAAGACTGACATTTGAACATTGTCGGTACCACTCAAGGGCAGTAGCGAAGTGTCTTTGTTTTTAGTTTGTTTGTGCAAAATATGTGATAGTAGTGGGCTATGTGTCTTAGTATCAGGTGGTAGTCTACCGATAGTCTACCGATATCTCTTTTATTTTTTTTTATTTAGTCCCAGGAAGTTGTTTCGAAAGGAAGAAGGACTTGACAAATGAGGTGAATGAGATTGATCACGTGTTTTCAAACGGGCCATCCACCGATATCGTCCTATCGCGCGATTGTAATGAATCGCTAGTGCTGTGAGTAGCTGCTGTGCAATTGGTGAAAATAATTGTCGATCACTGGAATCAGTTGTCTGTAGTACCACCAAAACGGCAAAACACTACCACAGTTTGTAAGATAGCCTACTCAATTTGTGACTAGGCCTACTTAAGCAAGGTAAGTTTGCTATTGCACAGATTGAGTTTAGCAGTGTAACGTTTGCACTTTCTCGAGAATGTTTCTTTCGTTGTGATCTGGCTACAGCTTTCTAATATAACGTTATTATGATGTCGTAACAGCTGGCTTTCAGTCCTTTTAGCATTAAAACCTCCGATGTGAACATGCAAGATTGCTACTAATTTGTCACGATGTCACCACATTTTCAGTAGGCTACAACGTTTACATGCGTAAAGCGTAAAGCATGTGTAATTTCAGGGTCCAGGTATTTGCTCGGAGAGCGTATTTCCTCTGAGAGCGTATTACGCAATTAATGCTTTATAGGCTAGCTGATAAAATCTCCTTTGAACACTATTGTATGAATTACACTTGGGCTAACCTGTGCGTTTTAAACATCATAGCTTCCCGGAAGTTAAGTTGAAAGTTGCCGAAGGCTTGACTTGCTGATTGGCGATTGTTGCTGAAGTTAACGTGTCGTCCAAATAAAGCTGAGATTTAGTTCAGTCCTCTGCCGTTCTTTATGCACTAATCCTCCCTACCTAATATATGATTTTTCGATCGTCGATAATACGTCGCCAATCCTGTTCGTGCTGTGAAAACGTTGTTAGGGAGAGCTGTCCACGTATGGGGTGCTGAAATATCCCCTAATTTGATATTAGACGACATCACTTGACGCTGCTATTTGAACTTTATGGGATCTACATGCAAAGTTTTCTGGAAAATGAAAAATGATCCTAAACTCTCTTGGCATATTCATGAGTCACAAACAAAGATGATCTGACTTGGGTTATTTAAGATATCTGTTTAAAATATAATTGCTTCTTTCCACCAGTGCATCCCACCAGTGACCCATATTCAAATTCTAAAACTTTTGTGGGTGTTCATAACCAATGTCGGAAAGACATCTGGAACTTGAAGAAGAAGAATTATGTTTTCCTGAAGTTTCAGATGATGTACAGTTTTAAAACTGAATTTCTGGCCTGTGACTTCAGATGGCATTCAAAATTCACACCATTTTTGGCACTTTGCCTACCCTTATTTATTAGGCTGAAATATTTTTATGATGTGGTGTTCTACATTCAACAGTTGGTTGATTGTCACATATATATCATTATCCTGCTGTCTGTTTTGCAGGTGAGTGCTCTGCATCAGTCCTCTAAATGGGTCGGCTACTGAATGTTCTGCGAAGTTGGCTGGTTATGGTGTCTGTCATCGCTATGGGCAACACAGTTCAGAGTTTTCGAGATCACAGCTTCCTGTCAGAAAAACTTTACACTGGCTCACCAGAGTTTGGTAAGTTTTTACTTGTTTTCTGTCAATAGTGACTGCATTACTTTTGGATGACATCGCTTGTTTGGGGCTTTTTTATGATGTGCAATGCAATGCGTTTCCTTCAATGCACCTAATGCCAATGTAAATAAAATTACATTTACATTAGCAAATTAGCAAATGGCACTCCCAGTAGGCATTTACTTGTATTGTGTTGCAGCTTGATTGTTATCCCTCTTTTGTAAGTCGCTTTGGATAAAAGCGTCTGCTAAATGCATAAATGTAAATGTAAAATTAGCAAAATATTTGAATAAGTAAGCAAAATAATTTAATACTATGTATTAACATATACCGGTACACATGCACCAGTGGGACAGACAAGGGAATTATCAGTACATCAGTACAACATTTAAAGTGACACTTAAATAATTAATTATATGTTTGTTTTGTGCTTTCAGTAAATGGTCTTCAAGCTAGAACATTTGGAATATGGACCTTATTATCATCTGTGATTCGTTTTTTCTGTGCTGTAGACATCCAAAACAGAACGTAAGATACCATCCAGAAATATTACTCAATCTATAAAATAATGTGTAATTATGTAATATGTAATGTCCTCTCTCTCTCTCTCTCTCTCTCTCTCTCTCTCTCTCTTTCTCTCTCGCCCTCCCTCTACAGACTTTACCACATCACACTGTGGACATTTATACTTGCTCTCGGACATTTCCTCTCTGAGGCTTTCATCTACAAAACAGCACCTTTGACTATTGGTGTAATGGCACCTCTCCTAGTGGCAAGTAAGTACAAATCTGTTTTGTGCTGAAGGCTGGACTTCCTGTTAGACCAAGTGAAAGCCCATGTACACTCCTGTGACCCATGGTGTCATGTGTGCAGACAGTATTACTTCGTCAAAGAACATTGGTATGGCCCTTTTTACCATGAGTCAACTATTTAGCATGAGTCAACCTGTTGTACAGAGAGTTGAGTTGTATAAAGCGTTGGTGGTAACATAGTGATTAAGGAACCTGTCTAGCATGCTAGTAGTTGCTCTTGAGGAGATTAGCTCTGAACTACTGTAATTGATAGTTGACAAAATGTAAGTCGCTTTGGATAAAAACAAATGCATAAATGTGAATGTAAGTGTATCACTTAGCAGTTGTAAACTTTAGTTGATTGGATGAGATTGCTCCATATACATTGATCTGCAATGGCTTGGGTCACAGCATTGATATCCATTATGCTTCCTATGTGTGTGCTTTCAGGCGTTTCCATCGTGGGCATGTTGCTAGGCTACCAGTGCCTCCCAGAGGCCCAGGAGAACACATCTGATCAGAAGAAAAGGAAATAAACACTGGATTATAACCACACAGGTTAAATGGACTGGCCAAGGTCCGTCGGTCGTTACTTTGGCTTTGAGACAACAAATGCAAGAACAATATACAGTATTTTGGCCTTGGTCATTCTGGCCATTAGCTGTAATGTACATGGATATGGATATGGTCCATGTGCAAGTCCCAGGGTTTGATCTATGTTCTGATGGTGTGAAGTAACTTCATGTCCAATCCCTGCTGTCTACTATCAGCAACCCTGTTTTGTCCTCTGAGCGCCTTTGAAGGTGTTAGATGACGTGATGAAAACCCTTGCCTCTTTATGTCCTGCAAGATACATCTGTCCTGTGATAGGCTAGATCCTACTGTCAGTTGTATGCTTGTCCCGCCCATATCAGAATATTATATGTCTACTATGCAGATTCCTACTTCCACTGTAGGAAGTCAATCAAACTGTCCCTTTTAATCCTAAATATAATCCTAACCCAAGAAATTTTGTGTATACATAAATGTACTGTAAGAAACTCAGTGGAGGCATCAGCATCTTGCACTAAATAAATGGGCTCAGTGCCTACAGGGAGATGATGTGTATTTTTTGTGACCTCTTATTTCCTGAACTCGCTTTCCCTCTGATGTCATTTCCTGTGATTTCTCCCCACAAACCATTTTAATAAAATCTCAAAATGGAACTTTAAAAAGAATATGTTTGTCTTATTCTTGATGTGAGAAGTCCCCGGTCAGGCTCCAAGCTTTACATTTTTGATGCAGTGTTCATTGATTGGACAAATATACATATCCATCGACAAAAAAAAAAAAAAAAAATGAATGAAAAAGTCAAAGTTGTCTGCATTGCCCATTGGTAGAATCCACGCCAGATTAAGCAGTCATTGACAAAATTAAATTGTATATGTAGAATGGAAAGGCAAAGAAAACTAAATTTGAAAAGTATCGCAATACAGATTACATTTCTATTTAGTATCTAGTTTCAGCAATGGCAGTATTTGGTGATTTAAGGTTCTATTAACCATTTAGTTTCTATTAACCATTAATAAGCCGTGGGTAGTGCTGCCACCTAGTGGATTGATGATGCCATGCATCAAAGCAATATGATGCTTTTTAACTTACACTGATGTGAATTAAAAACCAGAGAACAAAAGTATTGACCCTGACTGTATGTTTCCAGAATGCCTAATTCGCGTTATTCACCTGGCGGCCATTTTGACGTAATTTAACGTAATTTGATGCTTGAGGTGTACGGAAGTTAAACGAAGTGCCTGCTCTTTTGGGAAACGGTGGAAAGTCTGCCCACGGTATGATTTTTTCCTCTTTGAGGATGTGCATTTCAGCACACAACAGTGAGGCGCCATGACAGCTGGCTGTGTAGCAACGGTGTAGCCGAGTGTACCCCTGAAGTGTACCCCTCAACGTCTTTAGAACGTTCCAGGTGAATAAGGCGAATATTGTAACTTTGTTGCTCAATAGACTTGTTTCACACCTCAACATTCCGAGGTTCTAAAAGCATTCCATGGTAGTAAACTGAACATTCTATCATTGAAATGCATTGGATTTATGCCTCTTTCTGACTTGAATAAAATGGGTAATAACATTTTAAATAAGTCTAAATTCACTTTCTTTCAAATAATACATATTTGAAGCATGCAAATTTGGAGGTCCCGAGTAGATAAAAGTAACTTTGTTGCTCAATAGACTTGTTTCACACCTCAACATTCCGAGGTTCTAAAAGCATTCCATGGTAGTAAACTGAACATTCTATCATTGAAATGCATTGGATTTATGCCTCTTTTCTGACTTGAATAAAATGGGTAATAACATTTTAAATAAGTCTAAATTCACTTTCTTTCAAATAATACACATTTGAAGCACGCAAATTTGGAGGTCCCGAGTAGATAAAAGTGGTTTTACATTTATGTGCATGAAGCTTCAAACTATTCGGGACCTCCCAATTTGTGTGCTTCAAATGTGTATTATTTAAAGGAAAGTGAATTTAAACATGTTTGAAATGTTATTACCCATTTTTTTCAAGTCAGAAAGAGGCATAAATCCAATGCATTTCAATGATAGAATGTTCAGTTTACTACCATGGAATGTCGGAATGTTCAGGTGTGAAACATTCCGAGGTTCTAAAAGCATTCCATGGTAGTAAACTGAACATTCTACCATTGAAATGCATTGGATTTATGCCTCTTTCTGACTTGAAAAATGGGTAATAATATTTAAAATAAGTCTAAATTCACTTTCTTTCTAATAATACACATTTGAAGCACGCAAATTTGGAGGTCCCGAGTAGATAAAAGTGGTTTTACATTTATGTGCATGAAGCTTCAATCTATTCGGGATCTCCCAATTTGTGTGCTTCAAATGTGTATTATTTGAAGAAAAGTGAATTTAAACATGTTTGAAATGCTATTACCCATTTTATTCAAGTCAGAAAGAGGCATAAATCCAATGCATTTCAATGATAGAATGTTCATTTTACTACCATGGAATGTCGGAATGTTCAGGTATGAAACAAGTCTATTACAAGCAGTAAATTTTTGTCATCAATCCATTGAATGGATCATAATGT
>JAODXP020005225.1:0-48560 GCA_027497455.2 Sardinella longiceps | reverse complement strand
TCTATAAACTGGCTTCACTCTAAATGCATATGAAAATACAATGGAAAGAGTTATAAAAGAAAATAGTTCTACCTCCTTCTGAATAAGTTGATGAATTCCCATATGTATATGACTTCAAACCTGGCGCACCTGTGTTTTTGATTGAGAGTGTCACATAGAGGTTTGTTTGTTTGTTTCTTTATATTTTTAAGACGGATATTGGAACATTATGAATAACTATCTTTAATGACCAATTATCTCTCACACTTACCTGTAGGAGTGCTGTTTACTGACATTCTTCCTGAAGTCAGTGGAAGTTTGGATGTGGAAGGAGGGGCTAACGGATGAAAGGGTGGAGTAACAGAAATGGGAGGAGTTTGGACAGGAAATAATAATTAAAAAAACTACTTTATATCACAGATATAATTTTTTTTTTCAGATATTATTTCTATCAAATATCATCTATAAAAACCTGAATATAAATTAATGTTCTTTGTTTGTAATACAAATAGCAATAGCATCTTTTTTTTTTTGTAGGCTTCATTATAAAATTCTGTTAATTTTAATTTGGCAATTTTACTTACTACAGTTCCATACTGATGTGTCTCTTACATGCAAGCTATTAACCATTAATAGCCAATTAGAGATTAGTATTTGTCTTCTCTCTTGTATGCCTACTATGGTGATGTTTTATGTGTATGATGAATGATTATGTTAAGACCGTTAAGACCCCTAACACCTACCTGTAGGGGTACTGTTGTAGCCTAGGATAGGCTTTATATCTGAAGAGCACCTCAGCTAGTTTTTTGAAAAGGCCTGAAAGCATACATACTATCATACTCCATACATACATACATACAAGCATACTCCATACGTTCCCTGAAACAATCTGAGAACCAACTAATTAAATTGGTGTGCTGTTAAAGGATGGCTCCGGAGTGAAGTCAAGCATAGCCCTGTTGAAGGAGCATGCCAAATGCACCAGTTAGCGAGTGGAACAAAATAATTTCGAACAGCATAGACTGAACGCAAACGCAGAGGCGAACAAGCACTTTACACTGAATCAATGGAAACTGATTATTTGACACCGAAAGTAAGATCTGAGGTGCCATTGACGTGTTTAATTTTTGCGTTAGGTCTATGCTGTTTGAAATTCTTTTATTCCCTGCCAAATATATTGCTGTTAGAAGGCTCATGCAACAGGGCTATGCTTAAACATAAACTGAATCCGGAGCTATCCTTTAAAAAAGTGACTCACCCTGATCAAACTCCAAGCTGAATTCTGTATATGTGACCCACCACCACGAAACCAGGCATAAGTCTCCGGATATCAAAAATGAGTTATCTATGTAGCTTGATAGAGCAGAAACAGAGGTTTATCAGGGTGAAAA
Source organism: Sardinella longiceps (assembly GCA_027497455.2). Lineage (NCBI taxonomy): Eukaryota > Metazoa > Chordata > Actinopteri > Clupeiformes > Clupeidae > Sardinella > Sardinella longiceps. The sequence goes on along the minus strand of JAODXP020005225.1, from coordinate 47,190 downwards.
AATTATGTTTCTATCACAAGCAGAACCAGAGTTATGGCAAATTTACTCTCAGAGTTTGGACACATTTCGCAATATGCCTTTTCAAGAAATCATCGAAAATGTCTTTGATCAGTGAACCCGAAACTTATGATTACCCTTAATTAATTAACTTAATAAACACCTTTATTGACCAAATTTGAATGTAATGACCACAGAAACTGCAAATATAAGTGTTAAGGTACCGTTTTCTGCTAAGATGTCAAAACACATAAAAAATTGCCTACGTGTCTAAATTTGGCTGTAGCTCTGATCATGCCAGTGCTACTTATGCCTGGTTTCGTGGTGGACGGTCACATATTTCTTCTTAGTCAAGAGGAGAGAATGGGGGAGGGGGACAGTTGTATTGAGCTTTACAAACAATTATTCATACATTACATTTTAAACTGGAACATAAAACTATATTAATTTTTTCTTTTCCATGTCTACTCTGTCAGTCAGTGATAATTAGCCAACTTAAGTAGCCTAGAACTGTAGACGTACTGTAGCGGTAGCAAATTGAATTTGCTCAGCGAGTACGTCTACGTGAGCTGTTTATCCAAACACAATGCTCAAGGTTGTATTCAGACATCCTGATAACTTTACTGGAATAGTGTAATATGTACTGCAATATACTAATTTAATAAATTAATATGCCCAATAATATTACTCACCAGGTAAGAGGAGAAAGGATGGAGAAAGCAATGACCCTCTAGCCTGGGAATTCCCATGCTCCTTTGCACGCTTATTTCATATCACTTTGCAGAGCAGCATGGTGACCATGGCCGTTTTTCTCGCCTGCTTTCGGTATCCAATCGCAGAACAAAAAGGGATTTGTACGGCCCTCGATTGCATTTTACGTCACGTGGTGGCTCTGGTATTGGCTCCGAGGTATGTACAGATGCTATGATAGACATTCGTAGCGCAAAATAAACGGCTATGGACAATTGTAAACGATGCTTCCGCTACGAGAAATGCAATAGGTAGGTCCCCAGACTAAATATCACTTGTGATTTTAGTTTGGCATTCGCCAGGCAAATGACCCTCATGCTGATTGACAAAACAAAATGAAAACCCAGAAACAGTTCTTCACTTGAGTTCTCACTTTTCATCAAATAGGCCCATTAAGAGGAGGAGTGAGTGAGTGAGTGTGGTTGTGGTTAGGCTTGTGTGTGTATGTGTGTGTGTGTGTGTGTGTGTGTGTGTGCTTTATGCATAATTGCTGGAGACGGGGAACCTGACCCACATCAATGAAAGTGTATTACTGGCAATGAAGTGATGAACTGTGCAAGTAACTAACCACATGGTCATATATTCTGTAGTTCTGACCAATATAGAAGGTCATGTTTGTCACCGGTGGTGTTCATTCAAGATGCACCATAGATACACCATCAAAACAAGACTAATTATTTAATGGATGTCCTTGGTGTAGCTGTACATTCAGGGACTTCACAACAGTAGGCCTACAAGCAAACCAGGAAATTGCCACACAATGTTACGGAATGGCACATATCATCATCAATGATTTTTAAAATTGTTTGTACAGAGCATTTTTAAAATATAATTGAAAAATTTAAATATAAATGTCATTTTAGTTTAGTCGGCAATACAGTGTAACATTAGTATATGTAATCTATGCACTCAATGATTTTTTAAATTATTTGTGCAGAGCATTTTAAGAAAATATGAATTTAATTTTATTTCAGTCGGTGCTACAGTGTAACATTAGTAGCCTACATTGGCCCATATGATTAACCTATATTCTTTTTTTCTTTCTTTTTTGTTTTTTAAGGCACCTGTGTCCTTGCCTGGTGCACACCTTTCTCTCTCATCTGTTTTTATAATCAGAACATAAAATGGAAGCCAGATTGCTAAATTAATAATTTTTTATACCTTGTCTGTGTTCAAAACAACAAATGAACAAAAATGTTTAATTGCTCATTACATGGCCACTTCCACACAACTAAAGGTACTTAGGGTGGGTTTACATATGCACATCATGTGTCTACCTGCTTTTGCAGTTATGAAAGCCTAAATAACCTGACATACAAACCTTAAAAAATGCCATAAGGACTTTTCCTGTTTTACATGGTTAGCCCTGTGGTACTGTGGTGATGAACTTCTCTGTAATGTCCCACATATAGATTGGCTATGTGACTATGCAGCCCTAGATAGGAAAATTGGAGCACCCGCAACAGAATTTTAATAAGGATGAATTTGTTTTGAACTTCTCCTTTTTGTATACTTTCCAAAGGTGTGTGTGTGTGTGTGTGTGTGTGTGTGTGTGTGTGTGTGTGTGTGAGAGAGAGAGAGAGGTGACAGAACAAGAGAGAGATCATTTAAGAGCCAATTCTCACAAATTTTATTTAAATTAAACTGTTTTGTCACATACAGTAGTAAGTTATTGAGAGTGAAAAAAGAATAGTTCCATGTTAATGAGCTTGAGAAAGCATAGATAGCATCAAAATCTAATCAATCATACTAGTATACATGTTATAGCACCCTCAATAACTTCACAGAGTATGCATGACCTCCTGTAACAACGGCGCTGTAATATACGGTAACACTTTGCGGTAAGGGTACATGAATAATTATGAATTCATGCATGAAATCATTAATGATAAATTCATGATTCATGCATTACTTCATCTCTGAAAGTCTAATGAGTTATCAGGAATTAACATGAATTCATTGTTTGTCATTAATGACCTCCTGCTGAAATAGCACATGATCTTAAGTATTAGTTACTCTGGGTACATCATCATGAGTCATGATTAATTAGCATGAGTCATGATTATTAGCATGATCATGATGAATTCATCATGTTTGTGCCCCCTCAACTAAAGTGTTGACATGGTTAAATTGGTAAAATTTAGTTGACGTATGGGATAGATATGAGGAACTAGGCCAAAGTAGGTTAAATAAGTACTTTTATTATATCAAATTATATCAAATTCTGTTGAACAAAAACATCATGATCATGTGTAATTAGTCATGACTCATGATGATGTACCCAGAGTAATTAATGCTTAAGATCATCTGCTACTTCAGCAGGAGGTCATTAATGATAAACAATGAATTCATGCTAATACCTGATGAGTCATTAGATATTCAGACATGAAGTAATGCATGAATCACGAATGAATCATGAATGAAATGAATTCATGATAATTCATGTACCCTTACCGCAAAGTGTTACCTAATATACTCTGCTACCATACTTAATATATCAAGAGATATAAAGTCACCCAGGAGCTTACACACACACACACATGAAACATGGAGTAGTTGTGGGTGTGAAATCCACAAATTCAGTTGCGTAGTTAAATTGATGTTGTTGTAGTCTTTGGTTGCGTGTGTACACGGGTCACAAGAATGAGGAAGACAGGTGTGCAGTGGCATGGCCTCAGCTGGCAGTGGTATGGCTTTAGATGTGTGTCAGTGTGAAGTCAATCTTCATTACACATATGTCTTGTTCTAGAAAGTGCATCACACAAAGTCACACCAACACACACTTTACATGGTCATACCTGTTTAGGATGTTATTTACTAACACACTGCAGATACTCACACCTTTGTTGTTCCTGGACAGTCCCCATGTTGAAGAGGAGGCTAATGAAAACAAAAATATATAACACTATTACAGGCATATAACACCAGGCATTTAATACTATCACAGGCATATAACACCAGATATACAGTATAACACTAACACAGGTATATAGCATCAGGCATATAACACTATTACAGGCATATAACACTATTACCAGCATATAACACCAGGCATTTAATACTATCACAGGCATATAACGCCAGATATACAGTATAACACTAACACAGGTATATAGCATCAGGCATATAACACTATTACAGGCATATAACACTATTACCAGCATATAACACTATTACCAGCATATAACACTATTACAGGCATATAACACCAGATATACAGTATAACACTAACACAGGTATATAGCATCAGGCATATAACACTATTACCAGCATATAACACTATTACAGGCATATAACACTATTACAGGCATATAACACCAGATGAATAACATAAAGGGCTGTGTATCTTTGTGCCCTTTATAAGGATCAGGGGGACATTTAGATTCCGCCTGTGTACTGTATTATTGTGCCCTATTTAAGGATCGGGGGACATTGGGATTAGGCCTGTGTATCATTGTGCCCTACCTCCTTTGTCTCCCACTCTCAGGTCTTTGATGAATTTGATGGCGAAGTGCAGCAGACCGAAACACAGAGCGATAACTAGCAGCCTGAGGAACACAGATGCAATATGGACTGGAGGGGAGAAGATGAATAAGATGAAAGTGTAAAAAGCTGTAGGGAGATATCTTCAATCTTCAATCAACAATGGAAAGGCTACTAAGGTGTAGAGAGAACCAAGGGTCTGGAATTGGTGCCTGACTTGTATATGAAGTGTATGCTGGGAGGGGATGGATGCAATGATTTGTGTATGTGTTTTTGTTTTGAGTATTGGAATGAATGAGTATCTGTGTTTTTATTGTACAGTGAGACCAAAGGCAATTTTCATGCTGGCATGACAATAAAGTCTATTCTATTCTATTCTATTCTATTCTATCTTTATTTTAGAAAGGGTACATGGGAATACATAGAAATGTAGAGAGATTGATACACAGAAGTGAAACAATTGTTTTCAGTAAAATAGAGTGTGAATTAGCTGTTGATATTAACTGTTGATACTCCTTTGAGAGAGAGGGAGAGAGAGAGAAAGAGAGAGGGAGAGAGAGAGAAAGAGAGAGGTAGAGAGAGAAAGAGAGAGGGAGAGAGAGTTAACTGATGAAATGTTTTCCTACCTGCTTCTGAATATGTTGCTGCTGGATTCCCATATGTAGGTGTTGATTGCAATCCTGATGCCCCTGTATTGTTGGATACTTTGTCAAATTATGCAGTTCCCATGGAGAAATGTTTATGTTGTGTTTTTTGATGATGATAATAAAGACAAGAATCAATACAACTATATGTAACTACAGTCAAATCCCATCATAAGACACCTGCTGATTAGATCTTTATCTACAAAAATGTCAATTTCAATGTTCTTAAATAAGAACCAATGATCTCCTCCTGTAGGCCTACCTGTACTTCCTGTGGTCACTGGAGGTTTGGAGGTGGGAGGAGCTGAAGGAGGAAGGGGAGGAGCAACATTAACTATATTGGGAGGGGCAAAACAACTTGATGTCATTATCGATTAGCATTAGGTTCTTGTCTTGTAGTAAAATTATATTATTAAGTCCAATATTGATAGTAGGCTATATTTAATACTTTTATTTGGATCCCAACACAGACAGACAGACAGACAGACAGACACACACACACACACACACACACACACACACAGAGACACACACACACACACACACACACACACACACACACACACACACACACACACACACACACACACACACACACACTCACTCACTACAACTGGATGCAAAGGCCTACATTTAAATTTTCTCCATTCTACATTTAATTTTTGTAAAGCTTCATGAGAATCACTCACCCTGCTCGACCACCTCCAGGCTGAATTCAGTGTAAATATAATCCCCCTCTGCATCCAGTGAAGCAGAAACACATCGGTATATCCCAGCATCCTCTAGTCTCAGGTCCTGTATAGTGACGGTAATAATCCTTTTTGCTGAGTCAAGATACAGACAGCACCTTCCTTTGGTAACCTTGCTCCCGCTTATGACACTCGTTTCCATGACAATTTCTCTGCTGCTGTTGCTGTTTGTTTTCACCAGGCACACTGACACAGGATATGTTTCAGGACAGACACAACTAACGTCCATTTGTTCGCCAAAATGCAGGTTGTACACAAATAGCCTATGTATTACTGACGCACAGGATAGTAGACTTTCATGTAGACTGTATTAAATCAGCGGCTTCATCCATGTTGGTATGGCTGCAACAGAAAGAGTGACCGGAAAAACATAATGTACAAAATTAATCCGTGCTCTGTCTGGGATTCCTCCCATTGAGCTACATTTGTCAGGATGCATTTTCTCCTGGCCAATCAGCAAACAGAGTAAACACAATGCAGTCAATCTCTGTACGATGCAAAGCATATCAACAAGGGACTGTTTTTCTACCAGGCTATTGCTAGGGTAGCTTAGAATACTAAGGTAATGAGGTAAGCAGACTAGGCTTCTGTTGTTGGTTGCAATGCAATTTCCCATTGCCAACTAACTGAGTTGAGTTGCTAAAGGCTTAGCAAGTTGCAACTATGCTTTTGGGAAACGGACGCTAGAGCAGCACTGCCCATGTTTGGCCTGAGGGGAGCAGAGTGGAGTTATGTACAGTATCACTTTGTAATGTAATAGTCTGCTCCATACCCTCCTCTACCCCCTCCATGTGTCAGTTGTGAGATGGACACACGGCATCCAGAATAATATAATGGCCTCTGTGGGTGAACAAATGGACGTTAGTTGTGTCTGTCCTGAAACATATCCTGTGTCAGTGTGCCTGGTGAAAACAAACAGCAACAGCAGCAGAGAAATTGTCATGGAAACGAGTGTCATAAGCGGGAGCAAGGTTACCAAAGGAAGGTGCTGTCTGTATCTTGACTCAGCAAAAAGGATTATTACCGTCACTATACAGGACCTGAGACTAGAGGATGCTGGGATATACCGATGTGTTCCTGCTTCACTGGATGCAGAGGGGGATTATATTTACACTGAATTCAGCCTGGAGGTGGTGGAGCAGGGTGAGTGATTCTCATGAAGTTTTACAAAAATTAAATGTAGAATGGAGAAAATTTAAATGTAGGCCTTTGCATCCAGTTGTAGTGAGTGAGTGTGTGTGTGTGTGTGTGTGTGTGTGTGTGTGTGTGTGTGTGTGTGTGTGTGTGTGTGTGTGTGTGTGTGTGTCTCTCTGTGTGTGTGTGTGTGTGTGTGTGTGTGTCTGTCTGTCTGTCTGTCTGTCTGTGTTGAGATCCAAATAAAAGTATTAAAATATAGCCTACTATCAATATTGGACTTAATAATATAATTTTACTACAAGACAAGAACCTAACGCTAATCGATAATGACATCAAGTTGTTTTGCCCCTCCCAATATAGTTAATGTTGCTCCTCCCCTTCCTCCTTCAGCTCCTCCCACCTCCAAACCTCCAGTGACCACAGGAAGTACAGGTAGGCCTACAGGAGGAGATCATTGGTTCTTATTTAAGAACATTGAAATTGACATTTTTGTAGATAAAGATCTAATCAGCAGGTGTCTTATGATGGGATTTGAGTGTAGTTACATATAGTTGTATTGATTCTTGTCTTTATTATCATCATCAAAAAACACAACATAAACATTTCTCCTGGGAACTGCATAATTTGACAAAGTATCCAACAATACAGGGGCATCAGGATTGCAATCAACACCTACATATGGGAATCCAGCAGCAACATATTCAGAAGCAGGTAGGAAAACATTTCATCAGTTAACTCTCTCTCCCTCTCTCTTTCTCTCTCTACCTCTCTCTTTCTCTCTCTCTCCCTCTCTCTTTCTCTCTCTCTCCCTCTCTCTCAAAGGAGTATCAACAGTTAATATCAACAGCTAATTCACACTCTATTTTACTGAAAACAATTGTTTCACTTCTGTGTATCAATCTCTCTACATTTCTATGTATTCCCATGTACCCTTTCTAAAATAAAGATAGAATAGAATAGAATAGAATAGAATAGACTTTATTGTCATGCCAGCATGAAAATTGCCTTTGGTCTCACTGTACAATAAAAACACAGATACTCATTCATTCCAATACTCAAAACAAAAACACATACACAAATCATTGCATCCATCCCCTCCCAGCATACACTTCATATACAAGTCAGGCACCAATTCCAGACCCTTGGTTCTCTCTACACCTTAGTAGCCTTTCCATTGTTGATTGAAGATTGAAGATATCTCCCTACAGCTTTTTACACTTTCATCTTATTCATCTTCTCCCCTCCAGTCCATATTGCATCTGTGTTCCTCAGGCTGCTAGTTATCGCTCTGTGTTTCGGTCTGCTGCACTTCGCCATCAAATTCATCAAAGACCTGAGAGTGGGAGACAAAGGAGGTAGGGCACAATGATACACAGGCCTAATCCCAATGTCCCCCGATCCTTAAATAGGGCACAATAATACAGTACACAGGCGGAATCTAAATGTCCCCCTGATCCTTATAAAGGGCACAAAGATACACAGCCCTTTATGTTATTCATCTGGTGTTATATGCCTGTAATAGTGTTATATGCCTGTAATAGTGTTATATGCTGGTAATAGTGTTATATGCCTGGTGCTATATACCTGTGTTAGTGTTATACCGTAGCCTATATCTGGTGTTATATGCCTGTAATAGTGTTATATGCTGGTAATAGTGTTATATGCTGGTAATAGTGTTATATGCCTGTAATAGTGTTATATGCCTGATGCTATATACCTGTGTTAGTGTTATACTGTATATCTGGCGTTATATGCCTGTGATAGTATTAAATGCCTGGTGTTATATGCCTGTAATAGTGTTATATGCCTGTAATAGTGTTATATGCCTGATGCTATATACCTGTGTTAGTGTTATACTGTATATCTGGTGTTATATGCCTGTGATAGTATTAAATGCCTGGTGTTATATGCCTGTAATAGTGTTATATATTTTTGTTTTCATTAGCCTCCTCTTCAACATGGGGACTGTCCAGGAACAACAAAGGTGTGAGTATCTGCAGTGTGTTAGTAAATAACATCCTAAACAGGTATGACCATGTAAAGTGTGTGTTGGTGTGACTTTGTGTGATGCACTTTCTAGAACAAGACATATGTGTAATGAAGATTGACTTCACACTGACACACATCTAAAGCCATACCACTGCCAGCTGAGGCCATGCCACTGCACACCTGTCTTCCTCATTCTTCTGACCCGTGTACACACGCAACCAAAGACTACAACAACATCAATTTAACTACGCAACTGAATTTGTGGATTTCACACCCACAACTACTCCATGTTTCATGTGTGTGTGTGTGTAAGCTCCTGGGTGACTTTATATCTCTTGATATATTAAGTATGGTAGCAGAGTATATTAGGTAACACTTTGCGGTAAGGGTACATGAATTATCATGAATTCATTTCATTCATGATTCATTCGTGATTCATGCATTACTTCATGTCTGAATATCTAATGACTCATCAGGTATTAGCATGAATTCATTGTTTATCATTAATGACCTCCTGCTGAAGTAGCAGATGATCTTAAGCATTAATTACTCTGGGTACATCATCATGAGTCATGACTAATTACACATGATCATGATGTTTTTGTTCAACAGAATTTGATATAATTTGATATAATAAAAGTACTTATTTAACCTACTTTGGCCTAGTTCCTCATATCTATCCCATACGTCAACTAAATTTTACCAATTTAACCATGTCAACACTTTAGTTGAGGGGGCACAAACATGATGAATTCATCATGATCATGCTAATAATCATGACTCATGCTAATTAATCATGACTCATGATGATGTACCCAGAGTAACTAATACTTAAGATCATGTGCTATTTCAGCAGGAGGTCATTAATGACAAACAATGAATTCATGTTAATTCCTGATAACTCATTAGACTTTCAGAGATGAAGTAATGCATGAATCATGAATTTATCATTAATGATTTCATGCATGAATTCATAATTATTCATGTACCCTTACCGCAAAGTGTTACCGTATATTACAGCGCCGTTGTTACAGGAGGTCATGCATACTCTGTGAAGTTATTGAGGGTGCTATAACATGTATACTAGTATGATTGATTAGATTTTGATGCTATCTATGCTTTCTCAAGCTCATTAACATGGAACTATTCTTTTTTCACTCTCAATAACTTACTACTGTATGTGACAAAACAGTTTAATTTAAATAAAATTTGTGAGAATTGGCTCTTAAATGATCTCTCTCTTGTTCTGTCACCTCTCTCTCTCTCTCTCCCACACACACACACACACACACACACACACACACACACACACACACACACACACCTTTGGAAAGTATACAAAAAGGAGAAGTTCAAAACAAATTCATCCTTATTAAAATTCTGTTGCGGGTGCTCCAATTTTCCTATCTAGGGCTGCATAGTCACATAGCCAATCTATATGTGGGACATTACAGAGAAGTTCATCACCACAGTACCACAGGGCTAACCATATAAAACAGGAAAAGTCCTTATGGCATTTTTTTAAGGTTTGTACAGTATGTCAGGTTATTTAGGCTTTCATAACTGCAAAAGCAGGTAGACACATGATGTGCATATGTAAACCCACCCTAAGTACCTTTAGTTGTGTGGAAGTGGCCATGTAATGAGCAATTAAACATTTTTGTTCATTTGTTGTTTTGAACACAGACAAGGTATAAAAAATTATTAATTTAGCAATCTGGCTTCCATTTTATGTTCTGTTCATAAAAACAGATGGGAGAGAAAGGTGTGCACCAGGCAAGGACACAGGTGCCTCTAAAAAACAAAAAAGAAAGAAAAAAAGAATATAGGTTAATCATATGGGCCAATGTAGGCTACTAATGTTACACTGTAGCACCGACTGAAATAAAATTAAATTCATATTTTCTTAAAATGCTCTGCACAAATAATTTAAAAAATCATTGAGTGCATAGATTACATATACTAATGTTACACTGTATTGCCGACTAAACTAAAATGACATTTATATTTAAATTTTTCAATTATATTTTAAAAATGCTCTGTACAAACAATTTTAAAAATCATTGATGATGATATGTGCCATTCCGTAACATTGTGTGGCAATTTCCTGGTTTGCTTGTAGGCCTACTGTTGTGAAGTCCCTGAATGTACAGCTACACCAAGGACATCCATTAAATAATTAGTCTTGTTTTGATGGTGTATCTATGGTGCATCTTGAATGAACACCACCGGTGACAAACATGACCTTCTATATTGGTCAGAACTACAGAATATATGACCATGTGGTTAGTTACTTGCACAGTTCATCACTTCATTGCCAGTAATACACTTTCTTTGATGTGGGTCAGGTTCCCCGTCTCCAGCAATTATGCATAAAGCACACACACACACACACACACACACACACACACACACACATACACACACAAGCCTAACCACAACCACACTCACTCACTCACTCCTCCTCTTAATGGGCCTATTTGATGAAAAGTGAGAACTCAAGTGAAGAACTGTTTCTGGGTTTTCATTTTGTTTTGTCAATCAGCATGAGGGTCATTTGCCTGGCGAATGCCAAACTAAAATCACAAGTGATATTTAGTCTGGGGACCTACCTATTGCATTTCTCGTAGCGGAAGCATCGTTTACAATTGTCCATAGCCGTTTATTTTGCGCTACGAATGTCTATCATAGCATCTGTACATACCTCGGAGCCAATACCAGAGCCACCACGTGACGTAAAATGCAATCGAGGGCCGTACAAATCCCTTTTTGTTCTGCGATTGGATACCGAAAGCAGGCGAGAAAAACGGCCATGGTCACCATGCTGCTCTGCAAAGTGATATGAAATAAGCGTGCAAAGGAGCATGGGAATTCCCAGGCTAGAGGGTCATTGCTTTCTCCATCCTTTCTCCTCTTACCTGGTGAGTAATATTATTGGGCATATTAATTTATTAAATTAGTATATTGCAGTACATATTACACTATTCCAGTAAAGTTATCAGGATGTCTGAATACAACCTTGAGCATTGTGTTTGGATAAACAGCTCACGTAGACGTACTCGCTGAGCAAATTCAATTTGCTACCGCTACAGTACGTCTACAGTTCTAGGCTACTTAAGTTGGCTAATTATCACTGACTGACAGAGTAGACATGGAAAAGAAAAAATTAATATAGTTTTATGTTCCAGTTTAAAATGTAATGTATGAATAATTGTTTGTAAAGCTCAATACAACTGTCCCCCTCCCCCATTCTCTCCTCTTGACTAAGAAGAAATATGTGACCGTCCACCACGAAACCAGGCATAAGTAGCACTGGCATGATCAGAGCTACAGCCAAATTTAGACACGTAGGCAATTTTTTATGTGTTTTGACATCTTAGCAGAAAACGGTACCTTAACACTTATATTTGCAGTTTCTGTGGTCATTACATTCAAATTTGGTCAATAAAGGTGTTTATTAAGTTAATTAATTAAGGGTAATCATAAGTTTCGGGTTCACTGATCAAAGACATTTTCGATGATTTCTTGAAAAGGCATATTGCGAAATGTGTCCAAACTCTGAGAGTAAATTTGCCATAACTCTGGTTCTGCTTGTGATAGAAACATAATTTTTTCACCCTGATAAACCTCTGTTTCTGCTCTATCAAGCTACATAGATAACTCATTTTTGATATCCGGAGACTTATGCCTGGTTTCGTGGTGGTGGGTCACATATACAGAATTCAGCTTGGAGTTTGATCAGGGTGAGTCACTTTTTTAAAGGATAGCTCCGGATTCAGTTTATGTTTAAGCATAGCCCTGTTGCATGAGCCTTCTAACAGCAATATATTTGGCAGGGAATAAAAGAATTTCAAACAGCATAGACCTAACGCAAAAATTAAACACGTCAATGGCACCTCAGATCTTACTTTCGGTGTCAAATAATCAGTTTCCATTGATTCAGTGTAAAGTGCTTGTTCGCCTCTGCGTTTGCGTTCAGTCTATGCTGTTCGAAATTATTTTGTTCCACTCGCTAACTGGTGCATTTGGCATGCTCCTTCAACAGGGCTATGCTTGACTTCACTCCGGAGCCATCCTTTAACAGCACACCAATTTAATTAGTTGGTTCTCAGATTGTTTCAGGGAACGTATGGAGTATGCTTGTATGTATGTATGTATGGAGTATGATAGTATGTATGCTTTCAGGCCTTTTCAAAAAACTAGCTGAGGTGCTCTTCAGATATAAAGCCTATCCTAGGCTACAACAGTACCCCTACAGGTAGGTGTTAGGGGTCTTAACGGTCTTAACATAATCATTCATCATACACATAAAACATCACCATAGTAGAGAGAGAAGACAAATACTAATCTCTAATTGGCTATTAATGGTTAATAGCTTGCATGTAAGAGACACATCAGTATGGAACTGTAGTAAGTAAAATTGCCAAATTAAAATTAACAGAATTTTATAATGAAGCCTACAAAAAAAAAAAAGATGCTATTGCTATTTGTATTACAAACAAAGAACATTAATTTATATTCAGGTTTTTATAGATGATATTTGATAGAAATAATATCTGAAAAAAAAAATTATATCTGTGATATAAAGTAGTTTTTTTAATTATTATTTCCTGTCCAAACTCCTCCCATTTCTGTTACTCCACCCTTTCATCCGTTAGCCCCTCCTTCCACATCCAAACTTCCACTGACTTCAGGAAGAATGTCAGTAAACAGCACTCCTACAGGTAAGTGTGAGAGATAATTGGTCATTAAAGATAGTTATTCATAATGTTCCAATATCCGTCTTAAAAATATAAAGAAACAAACAAACAAACCTCTATGTGACACTCTCAATCAAAAACACAGGTGCGCCAGGTTTGAAGTCATATACATATGGGAATTCATCAACTTATTCAGAAGGAGGTAGAACTATTTTCTTTTATAACTCTTTCCATTGTATTTTCATATGCATTTAGAGTGAAGCCAGTTTATAGAGCTTTGACCTTGATCTGTACACATGTTTCACATTAAGCCTACTGTAGAATGGGGAGCAGTTTATTCACTTCGTCAGTAGAGTCTGGCACCAAGTGGTCAGTGCCAGACTCTTTATTACCTCCTCCGTGTGTGTGTCCGTCTGGCTGTCTGTGTTCAAGATAACTCGAAAAGTACTGCATGGATTGGAATGAAATTTTATGCTTTAAAATATATATGGTTTCATATAGCTAGCAGGACCTTCATTTTTGTGTCAATCATTCATCACAGACACCTGATAAAAGGAAGGGAAAAAAATCCTTTAAATTGATTCAGTTTGTAGACAATAGTAAGCTGCCTTATACTAAATATGTGTCCGTGAAATGTTGTATTAAATTCTCTTGTATCTATTGTACTATTCAGTAAGATGTACTCTCTGCAGCTTTTTATACGTCCTTTTGTTTTGTTTTTCATTTCCCTCTGCAGAACATCTTCTATATGTCACCATCAGACTGGTAGCTATTGTGCTATTTCTGGGTCTGCTACATTTTACCATCTTAACCATCAGAGACAAACTGAAAGGGAAACAAGGTAAGGTATAATAGTACAAATGCGCGTGCCCGCGCGCGCGCACACACACACACACACACACACACACACATTATGTCTTAATGTGTCAGTAATAATGTCACGTTTATGTCCCCTTAGCATCTTTAACAACTGAGCCTCCCCAAAAACACACAGATGTAAGTAAGAAAATGTTGTAATTCACTGTTTAGATGCACTGTATTATAAAGAAAGAAATAGTGTCATAAGACAAAAAGAGTGTAACTAGACTAGAGTTCCAAATTTAAAGTGACATTTGGTTGCATTTCAGCCTTGTGTTTGACATTACCGAATGCTGTAATATGGTACTGACAGGCTTGTGCACCAGCTTGAATTACTCTGAATCTTCTATGTGTGTGTGTGTGTGTGTGTGTGTGTGTGTGTGTGTGTGTGTGTGTGTGTGTGCGTTTTCAGTCATAAATGGCATCAGTGTCTACAAAAGTGCTACCAAACCCTGACAAGATGAACTGAACTCCAACAGGAACAGGAATGTATATGAAGTAGTGGTGACATTTTTCCACTAACCATTGGGCGAACCTTTAGTTAGAAACCCCAACCCCACTTTGCAAGTCTGCTTACCTTTATACAACAACGGCTGCCAAATGCTGCAGTCAACTTCACTTTATCCCAGCAGCCAACCGCTGCCGACAGCCATTTTCACACCGCAACCAGCTAATATATAGCGGGTTTATCCAAGATTGAGCAGGATCAAAACAAACACATATCCTGTGTTATGTAAAGCCACATAGCCACACAGGGGCATTGCCTAGAGGCCCAAAACATAAAAAGCAATGCTGGTACCATATACATCGGTGGTAATTATACACCTGGCTTACAGCCACAGGGTGGTGCTATCTGTCCTTTTGTTTGGGTGCTCTTAGGTTACAGTAATGTAAATGTAAATACTTTAATGTCACACTGATTGATCTTTGTGTGTCATACAAGCTATTACCAAGAAGCATTTCCAGTTGTTCATACCTGAAACAATAAACATCAATGACATGCGAAAAGGGTCTGTCTTCACTTACTTTTTTTTTAATCAACCCTCTCTCTCTCACTCCCTCTCTCTTTCTTTCACTCATTCACACACACACACACACACACACACAGAGAGAGAGAGAGAGAGACCAGGTATACCAAAAAAAGAAACATTTTTAATTTCACTTCTTGCTTGTATGTTCTCCTTGAGGAAGAGAAACTTGCTTTTTAATCAGTTAGGCCACACCACAGTGTCCTCAGAGATTCACTACACACAAAGCAAGACAGACTTCAGGACGGACTGGAGTAAAAGATTGTCTGAGGCATCACTAGAAGTAAATATGAAAAATTTTAATAGATAGTCTTAATGTGTGAGCATTATTGGTGGAATCATGTTTGAAGCCATTGTATAATCTTACTGATAAATACAAAAGTAAGAGATGATGTAGTTTATGTATTTTTGTGAAACTGCTCAGCCAGAGGATATAGAGATTTATTGTTGAATAACTGTGATTTATGTAGAAGCCATTCTACAGTGTATCCTCTGGGACTTTAAATTTGTGTAGACGACATTGGAGTTTTTCTACTGGGGCAGCATGAAGATCTTCATCGCCATCATACTCCTCTTTCTCTTCTTCTCAGGCAAGTGACGCCACATATTAAATTATACTTATGTAGCAGGCCTAAAATGGATAGTTATTGTCCTTGATTCTGATTGGTTGAATTGTGTTCAATGCCGCTGGAAATGTGAACAGAGTTGTACTTATATATACAGTATATTTGGTGGAGGAATTGGTATCAATTAATATTTCTAGTTGTGTCTTGGACACTCCGCTACGTGTTGTGGTCACAGATGGTGCTCTGGGTCACCGATCGCCACCAAAATTGAATCAGTTCTAACTTGTCCCAATACACACGTTGACCGAAAATTTCATCCAAATTCGTGCTGTACCTTTCGAGTTATGACACACACACAGACGCACACACACATGCCGGCAAAAACATATATAGGCCTACACCTTGGCGGAGGTAATAATTATGAGTATTCTATAACACTCATTGAAGTATTGGATGGCTTAGTGATTTATTGTAACTCACATTATTAGCAAAATAAAATACTGACTGTCGATCCTCCTTCTCATCTCAGTGAAATTATTTTATGCCAGTTTCTTAACTCTGTAAGGATAATGAGAAATCTTACGAGGAGAGGATGAACCTGAAGTTCCTAAAACAGGAAGTCAGTGAGCTCTGACAGCTCCTAAAACAGGAAATTGGAGAGCAGAGAAAAGTCTGAGTTTAGTTTGGTTTCCAACCATGTTCCAACCACAGCCCTATTGTATGAGCTCAATGTGTGCTGGCGACACAACAGGAACAGGAACCAAATATCTTGGGAGAAACAAACAGCTTACACCAACTGAATGATACCACAAACTCACTCTCAGTCGTATTACCTTAATATCCAAGTCCTAGCGCAAGGTGTCAGGTTATATGAAATGTCTCTGATTCTTACCAGAAAATAATAGGAAGTGGCCACTCGGAGACTCATAGAACCTACTCAAAGATGGAAATTTACAGAGACCCTTAATACTGAGCTTAACCCCTGTTTCCTTTACCCTGATGCTTTAGCGATCCAATAGAGATTCCCAATGTGTCGTCATCACACAATGCATTCTGGGTTTGCCCTCGGAATTAAAATCTAGCAACAATCTCTGACTAGACTCGCAAAATATTTTTAAAATTTTCGGGTGAAAAAAAATGTGATCGGGTGTATGAACCGGAGCTACGGTGGGGTCGTAAAAAAGTTATAGCTTAACTAACCGCTAGCTCCGGGGGCAAGATGGCGCCGATTATGACGATTTTGACGTATCTTGGCAATCCCTATACAAGACCCGTTTACATGGACACTTTTAATCTGATTATTTAACCCAGTATTCCATTTCGGTTGGCATTCATGAATGTATGTCCTTTGATACCGTTCTATAGAATGCACATGGAATCTTTCTAATCAGATTTGAAGTGTCCATGTAAACCCACCTTGTAGGTTTCACAGAGTGAATTGTTTCCCTCCTCACTTAGAGTCAAGGACCCAGACCATGCAGGTTAAGTCCGAGGTGAGGGCTTTCTACATGGAGTCCACCCGGTTGTACTGCAGGCTATATCCAAGAAACAACCAAGTCGAAGTCACACAGGTTTAGTAGCCTATATCTGCATCTTTTCAGATGACGATTTCTGCTAGACAGATAGATAGAAAGAGTCACTTATTGTAATAGGCCTGTTTGGTGTGTAGGTTTGATCTCTTGAATGTTCTTTGGCATCAGGTATCATGGATATATGAAGACATGACAGTAAATCGGTTCATCATTGCTGTTTTTCACCCCCCATTTGGAGCGAGCTTCCCTGAGTCCCCACTTAAAGGCAGGGTGAGATTCATAGAAGACAACCTGGACAACCCGTCAATTGAGATCAGTTACTTGAGGATGTCGGATGCGGGCATGTACACGTGTCAACACAACTTTTATCCCAGCGGCTATGCTAAAGCCTCCACCCGGCTTCTCATTTACAGTAAGTATCGAGTAGCGCTTTTTATCTTGAAAGTTTTGTTGGTATTGTTTTGTTTATGTCACTTATCATTACATTTTAAATGTGCAATCTTTAGGTGTAACGACAGATGTATGGATGTCAGTAAAGACATACTTTAAAGTACTGTTGACTGACTCACTGCATGTGAGAAAGCAGTGAGTCAGTCAACAGTACCACAGGTAAGTATGGGAAAGACTTTTCATTCAGATTCTCTTCACATTCAACTGTCTCTGTCTCCAATATATGACCACTACACACAAATGCACAAAACCAAGTGTTGGGGCCATAAACGAGAGCAAGTGGTAGGAATGTGACAGGGCCTAACCCTCATTTCTTTCTTTCAGATCCCACCACCAACCCTCCACTGACAACAGGAGTTGCAGCACCACTCAGCAGTACTACAAGTAGGCCTAAGTGTAGGGAAGGGTTCATTGACCAGATTTTCCTATCCTTCTGCTGCCTCTGTCTCCAATATAACCTCTGTCCAGTATTTTAGTCCTTAAAGGATAGCTCCGGAGTTAATTCAAGCATAGCCATGATGAACAAGCCTGGTAAATGCACTAGTTAGCAAGTGGAACAAAATAATATGGAACAGCATAGACCGAACATGAACGCGAAGCAGTTTACATTGAGTGAAAGGTACCTCAGATCTTACTTTTGGTTTCGAATAATGAGGTTCTATTGATTCAGTGTAAAGTGTTTGTTCGCGTCTGCGTTCGCGTTCGGTCTGTGCTGCTCCAAATTATTTTGTTCTACTCGCTAACTAGTTCATTTAGCAGGCTTGTTCACCAGGGCTATACTTGAATTCACTCCGGAGCTATCCTTTAAATGGAATACCAGGTAGGTCTTTTCCACATTAAATCCTCTTTCAAGCCACTTTTCTCTAGCCTGACATGCTAGACTCACATCACATAAATAAATTTCATTCAACTCGTATAATAATGTCTTTTTTAATGAGTTTTAATCCTGTGTCCTCCAGACTGGATTCAGTCCACAGAGCATATACTAGGAGTCCATGAACTTGAAAGTGCACGTGCCCGAGGGAATGAGAGAGTAATTATACTGTCTGAAGATTCCGTCTCAAATTGCGGTAAGAAAATTGCCTCCATACCCAAGAACTTCACCGCCCCCTGATACACTCATATCCCACCACCCTAAGCACACTTACACGCAAACCTCAACACACTGATACTCCCCTGGTACACCTCCACAGACACACAGTCATACCCACACCAACACACTGATACACACACACACACACATACTCACACACACACACACACACACACACACACACACGCAATACACTCACTGTACCACTCCCACCACATTCATACAGATACACACTTGTCCAACATCCCCCCACATATATACACCATCCCCCACACACTCACATTCCAGACTGCCCTAGAGGATAATACTATATACTGTACTTATTAACTCGTTAAGTTCTCGTCTTACAATCAATCGTCCAAGATTATAGGTTTGAAATGCTGATACTTGCGCTTTGGTGTGTTAAACAGTTCGGTGATGTTACATCAATAATAATAGGCTACAGCTCCACCTCAACTTCGTCTCTCGGAGGGACAAGCATGTCGTGTTGGATGGCTACATGGATGCCTACATGTATTTTATTATATTAAAGCTGATATCTGGCATATAGCCTGGTTTATTGTACATAATGGAAAACAGCCTCCAATTACTGTATCATAAGTCCTATGATAAGGGAAGCAGGCAAATTCTTGACATTTGAACATATTTTAAATATTGTGGAGTAATTGCTTAAGTTACTTTCCCTAGTAACTAGATATTTTTACAATAGAGTAACTCAGTTACTAACAGAGTTAGTTTTTCGGGGAAGTAACTATTAACTGTAACTAATTACTTTTTTATATCTTGCACAACACTGGTCATCAATTGCTATCTAGGGGATATAGTTTTAAAAAAAGAATGTGCACGGCACTCATGCGCTTAGGTCAGACGCATACACTGGCCTGAAAAAGTCAGCGCGCAGTAGTAACGTGAAGCATTCCATTGACGGTAATGGGAACAGCGTTAGGACTATGGAAACAGTAATTCATTTGATTACTCGTACTTGCATTATAAAGTACAGAAGTGCAGTAGGAATGGGACTGCATAGGATCGTTGGTTGGTTGTTTCACAAATAAGTATATTTTAAAGGCCAAGTATGTGTTCTTGTTTATAACATGTAAATATTATAGACATTTAAACTTCTACATATCCCACTTCGGTAACACTTTACTTGACGGGTGAGTACATTCACATTCATAGCAGCTTTCATAAAATGCTCACAAAGAATTCATGACTGTTTCATAAGACATGACTCCACCTTCATACGCAACCTTTCATAAATGTGGAAGTTAGAATGCCGATAACCTATCAAAATAAAAGTCCAGTGGTCTCAAAGCAGCACTGCCATTTATGTTTGTCACCTGATCATGTATACATCTGAATATTTCATGTATATCTTAGAAAGTCTACTTTAAATGTCACTTTACTATACAGGTTGCGAAGTATTCATAATCATTCATCTGAGTTTGCAGCCACCCTCTTATCTGATAAAGCTTGACCCAAAGCTTACCACACACGTACTCACACACACACACACATGAACACATGCACACACTTCATGTGGTTGGTAAACAGGAGGAAGTAATAAGGTTTGTCTATTTTGGTTCACTCACATAGGCTAGGCCTACTTAATTCTCTCTTTGTTTCCATTAGTCAGATGCATACAGACAGATCAGCACAGTGTAATCTATCGGACTATTAGATAGATCAGTAAAGGGTAATCTATCAGATTATTAGATAGATCAGCACAGTGTAATCTATCGGACTATTAGATACAGATAGATGTACAGGGTAATCTATCGGACTATTAGATACAGATAGATCAGTACAGGGTAATCTATCAGACTATCTTCTAGATGACTTACTTCAGATAATATATTTCATATTTATCACAGTTACTGGCCGCTAATTGACCTGTGGGTTATCAGGTTCGTATTGTCTATTGTGTTTGTTTGTTTGTTTGCTTTTATTATTGTGAACATTGAAAGGATGATTCAGAATAATGCATGTATTACACTGTTAGGATAATCAAATATCAAAAGACATCAAGAGAGAGGAAGGAAGAGGAGAAAAGAAAAGAGAATGATCTTACAGCTGGGCATGTTGACTCTTGCCATCATCTCCTTCCTTGTCCATGGTGAGTATGGCCGTGTTGCAGATCTTCCCAGTTGTCTTGGTGCATCTCTGAAATTAGACTAGAAATTTCTCATAATCAAAATGGATTTGAATAAACAGCTGATTCTTGCACATGTCCATGCAGTCTCTTTGGTATGATATCCTTGGTGTTTTACACCACATTATCAATGTCAAAGCGAAACTTATTGTCAGTATTGTCAATGTCATTATCCTTTTCACGTTAGTCAAAGTATATCAAAAGATCTCTAATTGAATTGTCTCGTCATTCAGTGTTCGATATTGTCACTTCATATTATAGCCTAGTGCTCTCTAGGTAATACGCATCAACAGGCACATAAATGCTGAATTGCTGAAATGATGAAGTAATATGCCGAGCACAATCAGAGCAGGGGCGTCCCTCTCTGTATTCAAGAAACTCTTGAAGACCCAGCTTTTCAGAGAACACCTCTTGTCCTAGAAGTAACACACTCGTTCACTCTAGAATCTTTGCTCTAAAGACCCAAGTGACATTTTTTTCCCTCTAACACCCAGCTTGATTGTTAATCGCTTTGGATAAGCGCTAAATGCATAAATGTAAATATGCATCAACATTGGCACATACAGTAGATAGCGAAAGCCAATGATTCATTTTTATTCTCTTATGTGTAACTTTCTATGACTTTTGCTTTTGCATGGTAACACAAAGTGGATTGTTTCTCACTGGCAGTGTCTAGTGGTCAACCTGTGGATGTTGAGCCTGTGATTAAGGCATACCACATGGAGTCCACCCATTTACGCTGCAGGCTTGTTAGATATGGAAACACCAGCATCTCCCAGGTAACCCCACCCCACCCTCCAAGTCCCACTACACTCCCCTGCTAGACACACACACACACACACACACACACACACACACACACACACACACACACACACACGACACAGACACACACACACACACACACAAACATAAACCCCCTCACCAAGACAGCCAAACAATCCTTTTAAAAATGATTCTGCTATTGAGAATAATGCCACTGGTGCTACTTGTTTGTTACATCATACACATACATGAGCTTGTGACATTTGTCACAAAAGAGAACTGAATGCTGCTAAGTGCTTTGTTTCAACCAGCCAAAATGAGCATGTTTCTCCACTGTCCATGGAGCTCCACTGGCTAGCCTAGCTGCATAAATGTAATATCTGAATGTGTACCTAGTAATTGGGACAAAGGCATACTGTATCTAATGTTATAAATGTTCTGGATATCAGGTAACATGGCTGTATGAAGACATGAAGGGTACCGTGGTCAGCATCGCTGTTTTACACAAACTATATGGGCAGAGTTTCCCGAATTCCACCTTTAAGGGCCGTCTGAGGTTCACCCAGGGCAACCTGCATGAGCCTTCTATAGAGATCAGCAATTTGACAATGTCAGACTGGGGCAACTACACATGCCGGTACAGCCTGTTCCCACAGGGAAACTTTGAAGGTACCACCAAACTCATCATTCTGGGTGAGTACAGGTTCTGACATGATTCAGAAGGTCCCAGATTATTCTCCAGTTATTGTGTGTTTGAAGAGTTATGTGATGGGAGGACCAAAATGTCTCAAGTCAATAAAGAGGTCTTAATCCAATAAAGAGTATCAGGTTGTATCCTCTCATTATGTTATTGCAAGGATATGAGATCACAGATCCGCAAGTTCCCTTCCTGTGAGATCCATCAAATGGTAAATGAACCAACAGGTTTCAAATGAAAATGGCTACTCAGCTTTGAGACCAATGCACTTTTATTTTGAAGTTATAGCCATTCTTCTGTCTTCCACATTTATGAAGTGTTGGGTATGAATATTGATAATGAGTCCAACTTAACAAGGCTGGAAAATTAGAATAGAATAGACAAATAAAAAACATTGATTCATTGATTGATTGACCGATAGAATTCAAACTGTTTCCCGTCTCCTTTTAATACAGGTTCTAGGACGCCAAAAACCTCAACATTGCCAGGGTTGGAAGTGACATCTGCATTTGGAAATTCAACACATACCCATACAGAGTCAGGTAGTGGTCTGTGTGGTCTGTATGTCTTCTAGCATATGCACAGATGGGGACAGAGTCTTTATCTACTACAACCATCTTTGCTGAGTGTCAAGTCTGATGTCTACCTAAATTCTACCCCCTAGACACTTAAGCTGTCCACACACTGACTCCGACAAAGTGCTCTGCACTCCACTACCAATATTGTATTCCATTATTTTCAATGCAAACCCCATAAACCAGCGACAAACCATACCATATAATATAATGTTGTCAGGCAACATTCTCAAAGTATTCATGCTACTATGATGCTAGCCAAAACTATGAACAATTTGCAATCTATCGCCAAACCACCAACGATAACTGTTCTTCACTGGGCCCCTGACAGTTGGGTTGAGCACATGAGGCGTGGATCTGCCCAAGGTCTTCCTAAACAGAATTACTACAAATAGTGTATACAGTTATATACATAGATATAGAATAGAGTTTTTCTTTACCCATCTTACTCATTGTGCCCCTCATACTGTCTGTAAAGTGCTGCAATTGCATTGTATTTGGTGCTTTGGGGATTATTTCAATTGGAGTATTGAAATAATGGTATTGATGAGTATTGTCATTGTGCTATACTTCACATGTCTGTCATCACTGCTTCTTTTCCCCCTGCAGGCCACCTGACATTCACCTTCATCAGGCTGGTAGCTGCAGCTCTGTGCTTTGGGCTTCTGCACTTGAGCTACATACTGATGAGGAACAGAGGGAAAGATAAAACAAGTAAGGCATAAATTGCTCTCTCTCACACACACACACACACACATACAGTACACACACATACAGTACACACACACACACACACACAGGGGCGCCTGCAGGATTGAACTGTAGGGTACGCACAAAAAAGTGTGCGTGCGTCAGCAGTTCTTCTGTAAAAATCTATAGCATACAACGTGACCTTGAAATTTAATTTTAAAATTTACAAACATGAACATTATCTAGCCTACATAGACTATGAACGATAAACTCGACAGTGAACTTTTGTTGCATTCAAACACACACATGCGCGCAGGCGGCACTGCGTTACTTGATGGGGAGCACCAACTTTTTTTTAACCTGTCATTATATGGCAAGGACGTGTCTTGGAAAAATGGAGACTCCTGGTTCTCACATTCGCATGGGACAATTCATTTGGGTTTGTGAGCAGGTAGGAGACATCAATTAGGTCTAAGCGCTGTTGTTTTGAAATGTAGGCAAGCGAAGATTTCGCACAACCCGCAGGAAATTGTTTGTGATATTGTCGGGTTGGATTAACAATATTATGAATGAAGTATGCTTATTTCGAAGGAATTACTGGCGTGGTTTAGACTTCACCAACTTCTTGCACTATAGCTGTCCGGTGTAGGGACAGGGCCTCTCCCCCAGCCCTTTCCCTTCCACTGGCGCGCGAAACGAAGGGTGCCCACTACATTACTATTATAATGCATAGCCTAGAGTGATATCGGCGTGGCATGGGCACTCGCCAAAAAGGCAAGGCCCTACCGCTTTTCTCGAGCTTTCAAACAAAAGAAAATAGGCGAATAGCCTACATGAAAACATTAATCACAAATAGAGTAGACTAGAGCGAAATCGCATCATGTCGTCGATAGATATTCTACGGCCATGCAAGCCTATTAACTCCTAAAAATAAATTTGCCTATTGACACATTTAAAACATTTCAGTAGGCTATCTCAGAACTTGACAAATCTCATGACAAATGACAAATCTCTCTGCCCGATTCTCGCTTGCGTCTCTCTCTCTCTCTCTCTCTCTCTCTCTCCTCCGAAGGTACACACAGTGCGTACAGCCGTACGCCTGGAGGCGCCACTGCACACACACACACACACACACATACAGTACACACACACACACACACACACACACACACACACACACACACACACACACACACACACACACACACACACCTTTAATAGAAAACTTCAATAGAACTTGAATATGAAAAAAATATGCCTTGTAAGACACAGGTGAGGAATGGGGCATTTTGTAATCTGATGAGTTTGTGGACAGTGTAGGTTTTACTAATACGTCTCTATTCCATTAGCTTCCTTAGCATTACCATCAACACTCAGGAATTCAAGGACCATTGCAGAGGTACAGTAAGTCTGCAACTGCTCTGTTAGTGCTTTCCCATTATTTTCCCTGCTCTTTTGATGGGATTTTGCAGTTAAGCCTTAAGTTTAACAGAGGTTTCCTAACCAAATCTGATTATGGATTCAATAGTAGCCTTATAAAAAGCCACTATGATGTCCCTATCTGTGCCAAACTCTCAGCCTTTTTCAACAGAATATGAAAACTCCATATGCTGACTTCATTTAAGATGAGAATCAAACAATACGCCTAGATATTTATATGTTTATATCTGTTCCACTATTTCCCCATTTATTGCCACAGTGCAATGGTTACATATAGATCTAGGGTCAAAATATTCTCTTTTGTTTTACCCATGTTTAAGACCAGATTGTTTTATTCACACCACAGCACAACCCTGTCTATTTCTGACTGATAGACAGTGACATCATAATCTTCTCTCTTTAGGATGACGGTGTCGTCTGAAAACTTGATTAAACACTGTAGTTGTTATGTGTATTGTGATTTCTACAATTATTAGTGTACAGTGTGAACAACAATGGAGAGCTGACACAGCCCTACTGATCTCCAGAATGTCTGAGAGTGTAGAATTCATTTTTACCTTTTCTATCAGTAAGAAAAGATTAATACCTTTTTATCATGACAGGGTGCACTTTCATCTGTTGTAACTTGAGTAGCAGTGTTTGGGGTACAATAGTATTGAAGGCAGAACTAAAATCCATAAAAAAGTAACCTGGTGTTTAGTAAGAATGAGATGTACTGCATAAGGCATCCTCGGTGCTTCTACCGTCTCTATAAGCAAACTGATCATGAGTCGAATATGTGTCTGTGTGAGTGTGCATGTGTTTTATTTGAGTGGGTTTGCATGTGCATGTGTGTCTACATGTGACCACTGCCCACCACACTAACCCCAACTGGTGTTTTCTTGTTTGTTCTAAGCTGCATTTGTGTTGTGTGTTACAGGAATCATCTGTATAACGCAGAGCTACAAGACGTCAACATCAACCTCACGCTGGCTCAAGACATTTTTTATTATAGATTCTAGCTATTTGTAATTTCATGCACCACACCATCCATTTATAGAAGTACTTTGCCATGTTGAGACAGATATCTGAATGACAGCAGGACATAAAAGTAATCTTTGGGGAAGTTCAAAAGCATTTTAAGAAAATAAGGATTCAAGGAAGTTTATTTGTCACATGCATGTGAATGATGTGATTAATGGTGTAACAAATGAGATTATATCTGGTGCCCAGGGCGTTATAAAGTATAGAAGTGCAGTAGGAATGGGGCGGCATAGGATCGTTGGTTGGTTGTTCACAAAAAACAATAAAATAATAATAATTTAAAGGCCAAGTATGTGTTTTTGTTTATAACATGTAACATGCTTCTGACATACAGGAAAGTATATCGTCTCTATCCTGATTCTTATATAGTTAGACCACATGTGTACAGCAGATCAATCAGGGCTGTTTCAAGGTACTTAGGGGGCCCCAAGCACACAGGACATATGGGGGCCCTTCACCCCCCCATAAACACTTACACAAACCACATTGTTATAATCTCTAAGCATCTTTCCTTAATATAATTATTTGTGTTGAAAGTACAGTTGTCTAACTCCAGCCTAAAGTCATATTTTATTGAAAATATGAAACCACCAATTAAATTTCTAAAATGATTAAACAGTCACTCTTAGGGGCCCCTTTCAGCCTGGGATCCCAGGCCATTGCCTGGTTTGCTTGTCCTGTTGTAACAGCCCTGAGCAGAATAGCAGTGCACATAAAGGAGAAATCCGGTGTGACCAATGACGTGTGAAGCCACTTTGAGCCTTCCTTATTGGTTTATAAGTAAGGATTTGTAGCATCTAGTATGATGTTTCTAATGCTAGCATTGTGGGCCTTTTGCAAATGCAGTCTACTGTTTGGTGTCATGGAATAATCACTCCAGTGCAAACATTCACATCTTTTCTATCCTGTCTCAATACATTATTGGTGCAGGTGACCATTTTACAGTGGTTTCAAAACAGTTTTATGACTCTGACATGCAGGAAATATGCAGCCACCCCCTTATCTGATAAAGCTTGACCCAAAGCTTACCACACACGTACTCACACACAGACACACACACATGAACACATGCACACACTTCATGTGGTTGGTAAACAGGAGGAAGTAATAAGGTTGGCCTCTTCTGGTACTTAACCACATTCTCTCTTTGTTTCCATTAGTCAGATGCATACAGACAGATCAGCACAGTGTAATCTATCGGACTATTAGATAGATCAGTAAAGGGTAATCTATCAGATTATCAGACACAGATAGATCAGAACAGGGTCTATCTTCTAGTTGACTTGCTTCAGATAATGTTTAAAATTTATCAGACAGTTACTGGCCGCTAATTGACCTGTGGGTTATCAGGTTCGTATTGTCTATTGTGTTTGTTTGTTTGTTTGCTTTTATTATTGTGAACATTGAAAGGATGATTCAGAATAATGCATGTATTACACTGTTAGGATAATCAAATATCAAAAGACATCAAGAGAGAGGAAGGAAGAGGAGAAAAGAAAAGAGAATGATCTTACAGCTGGGCATGTTGACTCTTGCCATCATCTCCTTCCTTGTCCATGGTGAGTATGGCCGTGTTGCAGATCTTCCCAGTTGTCTTGGTGCATCTCTGAAATTAGACTAGAAATTTCTCATAACCACAAATTCAACTTCCCTATTATTGAATTTCCCCTTAAAAAAGTTTCATCAGTATCATTCAGTATCATTAGAACAAAAAGTTGCTCTTTTCTTCTTGTTTGTTTTGCATTACTCAAATCAAAATGGATTTGAATAAACAGCTGATTCTTGCACATGTCCATGCAGTCTCTTTGGTATGATATCCTTGGTGTTTAAAAAGTCAAAAGTCAAAGCAAAATTTATTGTCAATATTGTCAGTCATTATGCTTTTCATGTTCAAAAGATCTCTAATTGAATTGTCTCGTCATTCAGTGTTCGATATTGTCACTTCATATTATAGCCTAGTGCTCTCTAGGTAATACGCATCAACAGGCACATAAATGCTGAATTGCTGAAATGATGAAGTAATATGCCGAGCACAATCAGAGCAGGGGCGTCCCTCTCTGTATTCAAGAAACTCTTGAAGACCCAGCTTTTCAGAGAACACCTCTTGTCCTAGAAGTAACACACTCTAAAGACCCAAGTGATATTTTTTTTTCTTCTAACACTCCTATGCTTGATTGTTAATCGCTTTGGATAAGCGCTAAATGCATAGATGTAAATGTAAATTTGTATCAACATTTGGCACATACAGTAGATAGTGAAAGCCAATTATTCATTTTTATTCTCTTATGTGCAACTGTCGACGACTTTTGCTTTTGCATGGTAACACAAAGTGGATTGTTTCTCACTGGCAGTGTCTAGTGGTCAACCTGTAGATGTTGAGCCTGAGATTAAGGCATACCACATGGAGTCCACCCATTTACGCTGCAGGCTTGTTAGATATGGAAACACCAGCATCTCCCAGGTAACCCCACCCCACCCTCCAAGTCCCACTACACTCCCCCTGCTAGTGACACACACACACACACAAACATAAACCCCCTCACCAAGACAGCCAAACAATCTTTTTAAAAATGATTCTGCTATTGAGAATAATGCCACTGGTGCTACTTGTTTGTTACATCATACACATACATGAGCTTGTGACATTTGTCACAAAAGAGAACTGAATGCTGCTAAGTGCTTTGTTTCAACCAGCCAAAATGAGCATGTTTCTCCACTGTCCATGGAGCTCCACACTTTATTTGCACAATTATTTGCATAAATGTAATATCTGAATGTGTAGGCTACGTAGTAATTGGGACAAAGGCATACTGTATCTAATGTTATAAATGTTCTGGATATCA
The DNA here is from genome assembly GCA_027497455.2 of Sardinella longiceps. NCBI lineage: Eukaryota > Metazoa > Chordata > Actinopteri > Clupeiformes > Clupeidae > Sardinella > Sardinella longiceps. The sequence goes on along the minus strand of JAODXP020005225.1, from coordinate 18,029 downwards.
GGTAACATGGCTGTATGAAGTCATGAATGGTACCATGGTCAACATCGCTGTTTTACACAAAGAATATGGGCAGAGTTTCCCGAATTCCACCTTTAAGGGCCGTCTGAGGTTCACCCAGGGCAACCTGCATGAGCCTTCTATAGAGATCAGCAATTTGACAATGTCAGACTGGGGCAACTACACATGCCGGTACAGCCTGTTCCCACAGGGAAACTTTGAAGGTACCACCAAACTCATCATTCTGGGTGAGTACAGGTTCTGACAACATAATTGGCTGAACTAGAATATCAGACAAGGGCTGATCCAATCATTTTAAACTGCAACATTAGAGTCAATGCCTAAAAAAAAGCAAGCTTTTCTCACCAATGATGGCAGCAACAACTTTGCTAAGATTTGTAAGAAAACTATCACCTATACAAGCATGATCAGATCACTTCCCCAATCACATCATCAGAATAACACCTCAAACTCTCTTTAGAGATTCACCTGAATAATGAAGCAAATTTCAAGACAATATCTGTTTGTAGTGGCCACAGTTGTCTGAGCTAAAAACTGGGTTAGACAGTCTGTGTACTTTTTTGTTCATTCATTATTCTATTTTGGAAGTCGCACGATAAATGAATAAGGACTCGTTTATGGTGTTTTACGCTTGAATATCACTTACAACATGGAACCAAGCGCCATGTTTTGATATTTGTTAGGAACTGAAAATGAAACGCTCAATCCTAGAAAAAAGAACAGAGCAATAAAGAAAAAAATGCGTCTTTGGTTTGTTAAGCACCCAGAATTCGGATGACCTGGAAGTAATTCTGGAAGTAGGTGGTTGAGTTTTTATTACATCATTTTAAGCAAATACTGACTTTGCGAGCATTGTTGCAACACTATTCCGGAACGTTCCTACACTTCAAAAGATGTGGTTGATTTGTGAAGTGTGTGAATAATATTTTGTGACGCTCACAACCTCGTGAGATGGTTGCGTATATCCATAGCAAGCAAGCGTCACAAGCAAGTGCATGCAAGCACCGACACAATATTGAGTAGGGACAGCGGACGGGAAGGGTAGACCAACTGCGTTTGAGAAAGGATTTTGACAGCTCTGATTACCAGCTTCCCAGCTCATCTCCAGCCTTTACCTGTGTAGTCTACATGGCTTCCCAACGAAATTGCCCCAAATATATCAAAGAGAAATGTGTTTTAAACGTGCGTAAAACAGTGGTATGAAAAGCAAGAGCGCGCGCTTCAGCTAATTAATAAACTTGCCAGCTAAAGAATACACCCTATTATTTTTCTGTTATGTCTCTGGCTCCGGCTACGTCTGGAGCGTCATTGCGTATGCCTCATATGGTCGCTAGCTAGACCTTTTCTGGTGCGACTCTGACTGCAAACTTTCCTTCCGGGTAAACGGAAGGGTCAGTCAAATGAATTTCAATAAATGAATAAACAAATACCACACATTGAAAAACGATCAAAAATGTTGTAATTTATTATAATACTGTTATGGTATGAGACAACACATACAGAAAACCAAATACAGCCATTTCTGCGTGTATGGCAAGACAAGAAGTTGCACCTTTTTTCAATTTCATTTTTCATTCCAAAATAGAATAATGAATGAACGAAAAAGTACACGGACCTTAGACTGAGACTGATGCTTATATGTCATATAGACATATGTCCTATATAAGGAGTATGCAGGTTCCTATCCTGTCATGGAAAACACCTGGAAATTGATTCAAATGATCAAGTCTCCTGAAATCATTGTTTATTTATAATTATTAAAAACTTGTAAAGTCGGTATGAACTTTATAATTTTTGAATAGTTATGTGAAAAATGAAAAAAATAAAAAAATAAATAAATAAATAAATAAAATGAATTAAATATTCCCTGTTTATGCAGATTCTACGTCACCAACAACTTCAACATTGCCGGGGCTGGAACTGACAACACCATTTGGAAATACAACACATACAGAGTCAGGTAGGAGAGTGGTCTGTTAATTAATTTTCTCCAATTCTGTCCCTGGTTTATATGTCACACACAAATCCCATGTTTTGTTGTCAGGGCTCAGTAATTCAAAATAATCAATGATTCCGAATAGCAAAACATTACAGATAATTGGAAACAGGAAACTGGTTCCTGGATTAATCATTGGGTTTCTCCCTATTGTCAGAGTATCACATTTCAACAGTTGCAAGAAATGTATTCCAAATAATAATAAAATGGCCCTGATATGTCACCAGGCATGAAGGAATCATGTTAATTTAAACACTGATATCATTGATAGTTGTAGTACAGTCAGAATATTTGCATTTGAAAGGATAAGTTGCAGCCCAAAAATTGTGTTTATGTTGTCATTTCATGTGGTGTTTGCATTGTTTCACTGTCAAGGCCTCATTATTCCTCCAAAATACATCATGACAATATTAATTAAATTAAACAAGGATATGCATAGGAGAAGCTTTTGAAAGATGCAAATGATGAAAGCAGCACTAATTTTGTAGTACTAATTTTGCCCACTACTACAGTACATGTATAGGCCATTTCAACCTGATTACTTACTGAGTATCAGTGATATCCTACTCTATGCTGTTATGTACCTACAGGGCTGATTGCTTTTCTATCAGGAGGTCTGGTAGCAGCAATGCTGGTTATTATCATTTTGATGGCCATTATACTGGCGAAGAATAAAGCAAACAGAAAAAGTATGGAACACAGAGAATGAACACACACACACACACACACACACACACACACACACACACACACACACACACAAACAGACAATAGTCACCCACAAATAAATCATGACAGAATATACTTTGTAGAATGTGCATGTGCAGTAAATAGAGACGATGCTGTATTTATACACAGTAAATGATTTATACACAGTAAATGATTACACCTTTTTTATTGTGTCGAATTAATAGCAGCAAAGACAACACACGGGAAGGCAAACAACAGTGAAGAGGTATGAAGCTTTTCCTGTTCCATTGTATTTGAAAGTTAAACAGGTGAAGTTTCTTTAGAAACGTAGCAACTAATGCCAACTTAATGGGAAGCTACTGCAGGTAGTTTGGACCCCATCTTGAAAATGGCCCTTTCCAGTCAGATTATATTCCAATATTTTTTTGAGGTTAGACACATTTTATCTATATTAAGCAGACTATCTTTGATTATAGGTAATATCTGCATATTATAGACACATGACACTTCTACAGTATCTTTATATTGTACAGTATGTTTTTTTCTGCACAGCGAAATGGTGTTTGTGAAGAGATAGAGGCCACAAAAGATGGAGACCAAACTTCTGGTGTCAGATCTACAAGTGACCAAACTTGTCAACTGGACAGGAAACCCTTGATTAGTGTATATACAATGATTGGTCAGGTACAGAATCAGAATGCGGAAACTGTCACTAAGATTGATGACACATACTCTCTTGCAACCAATCCTGTGGCAACTACAGCCAGGCCAAAAGCAAGTCAGGATTCAGAAATTGATGACACATACTCTTTAGCTACCCACCCAATACCCCCTGCAGGGAAACTAGCAATAAAACCAGCTAAATCTGAAATCAGTGAGGTCTACTCACTTGCAACCAATCCAACAGCATCTACAGACAGGTAGCTCAAATGTCCAGTCAGCTTTCTGATTGTGGTTGAGGTGCAATGCAAGGCTTACACTGCATATCATTATCCCTCCATCTCGGATGGGCCGAGGATGTTGCCTAGCGACATGCTTAGCACGCCCCTTATCCTCGGACGGTGCTCTTGCTTTCTTAGTTTAAAGGAGAGTACCGGAGTGAATTCAAACATAGCCCTGTTGAAAGAGCTTGCTAAATGCGCTAGTTAGCGAGTGGAACAAAATAATTTGGTACAGCACAGACCAAACGCGAACGCAGAAGCGAACAGGCACTTTACACTGAATCAATGGAACCTGACTGTTGGAAACCGAAAGTAAGATCTGAGGTTACATTGACTCAATGTAAAGTGTTTCGCGTTCGCGTTAGGTCTGTGCTGTTCGAAAATCTTTCATTTCATGCGAAATATATAGCTGTTAGAAGGCTTGTGCAGCAGGGCTATGCTTAAACTTACTCCGGTATATTGCTTTAACGCAGAGGACACCAAGCTAGAATTCGACGAAGATTCCAACATGGCTGCGCCCAGTGTCACTTGCTGTTTTCATTATGTTTGGACTGTTTTTTGGTTTAATTGACTATTTCAATCACTCATTAATACTGCGTTCATATCACTGCCTATGGGTGTGGGAGTGATTGTTGTGGCGAGGATAATATTGAACACAGGACAGGAATATTGTTTTCATCGGTTCTCCACGTCTCCACGTGTGACATCCAAGATCCAAGACAGCTCAGAGAGCATAATAAAATGCACCATTACCACACCTTACGGCCTTTGCTATATGCTACTTCCGACTTCCTTGTAAAATCCTTGTGATGAAGTTGTGTGTTCAACTTGTCATGCAGTTCAAATGAGCAAATTCACTGTCAGCACCCCACCAACAAACACACTCCTTCCTGAGCCATAAGAAAATGTGTTTATTAACCTGTGTGGCATATGGCTCCTTTACTTCACGAGTTGCTTGCTGTCCCTTTAAAGGAAGAAATGTTTAAAATGGTTTAAAAATTGTTTGAGGCAGGCAGAAAGAGGATCTGATCTCATTGTCCTATCATGATGATTAGGAAATGTGAGCCTAGAGAGGTGTCAGTTTTCTGTTATCTTATATGTACATTATAATTTGTGTCGCTCCTAGCTGTAAACTAAACCACACCATGAAAGTATAAGCACATATAATATGTTCTTGGATCATGATATTGTATAATAAATTGTATTCCATACCTAACAATATGGATAATGTGTAAATGTTTTATAAATGTTGTATAAGTGTAACCATTTTGTGTTCACATTGTTCGTATGTCTAGAAAAATTTTTAGGCTATCCCTAAATTATGCTTTATCGTATAGTAGGCCTAAATACTTGGGCATTTTAAATCTTGCTCTTAGCTTTTTGTGTAATGTTGTCCTCACAGTTCACATTCCCTTGGACGGCAAAAAGAACACATGAAAGAATTAAATGCCTGCACACTGCTTTTCTTCCTATATATTTAACTGCTATGTTTCACCCCCTGGGTCTTCCTCAGGTAAAGAAGAAAAAAATATGAAGGAGAAAGACACTGAGGTTGGAACACTCAGGCCTGAACAGACATTGACTATATAAACTTACCTTGATATAGCAGCACACATAAAATAGCACATACTACCTAGATTACTGTGTACACATACTAAACAGACTGATGTAAATTATTTAGTCCAAATATGTATTCTTAGTGTTTGTATTTGTGCTTAGTGGCATTTCACACTTCCTGTCTGTCTCACTTCCACCATGTCTAGAAGAATAGAAAGATATAAGTATCCTGCTGTGAAAATGGTGAGGAGGAGGCTTGCTTTTCCACCCAGAGCTAGGTAGGTGGCTACAGATCAAAAGTTCAAGACAAGACTGGCTGCAATGTTCCGAAAACTGTTCTAAAACTCTGAAGCAATTTGACATGTTTTTTTTTTTTTTTTTTAATCTTTTGCGACGGCTTGCAACAACATGCAACTTTGTGCAACTCCTCTCTAAAACCGTTGTGTCTCATCATTGATCTTAAGTCTGAATTGTCCTTAACAGTCAGGTGTAAAAAAACAGCAAGGCATAGAGAATCTGTAGACTGTACCATAGTTTCTCCATAAAAACAGAATTATTCCAGCAAATCTACGCTGTAAGTACTCTGTAATTTATCCCTTGATACTTCTTTGTTACCCAGTAGTTCACAGGCTGTAAATTAAAGCATTAGCCTACCAAACAGAAATATGAAGATCTTTATGGCTATTTTCTTCATCCTCTGCCCAGGTGAGTGATTTTAATATGCATTTTAATATGTTGCTAATATGGAGGAGTTTCACAACGGTGGTCATACAATTAATTTCAAATTTATAGGCTTAGTATATAAAGTATAGGCTTTACTTGAGGTTTTCGGCATAACATAGTTTTTCATGAGACCAGTGCAACAAAAGCAGATCTCTCTTTCAGGTAGCAAAACTTTTGCTCAAATCAAAAAAAAAATTGTAATTGATCATTACAAATTGGTGAACAAAAAAACAGAACATAGTTTTCCTTAAGACTTCAACATAATGGTGTTCAGTTACTCTTTTTGGACCTGCTGTTTGTTTACCGCAAATTTGCCCCGTCTGGCGCCACCTTCACCCAAGATTGAACCCATTTCTCTAGGTTCATGGTATGCCATCTTAGCCAACTGCACCCCCATTAAAACTAAATACCCAAGTGAAATTTGGTTTAAGTTTCCCTTTAAGAATGCTTAACCAATGAGTTTGAGGCCTGGTCTTTTCACCACAGTGGTTAGAGCATACAACTCCCATGCCATGAGTTTTTTTTGTAGTTCGACTTCAATGCTGTGAGTTTTTGTAGTTGATGAGGTGGCGGATTCAAGACCTGTGAGCGGTCAAACCGACCAATCAGGGTGCACTGTTTCCCTCCCACAGTGTCATGCAGCCAGCTTATGCAGGTTGAGAGGGAGGTGAAAGCCTACCACATGGATGCAGCTCACCTGTACTGCTTGCTTTTGGATATGGGAAACACCAAGGTCACTCAAGTAACTTACAAACCCCCTTACCTTCTGTCTACGGATGAGTAAGAGAGAGATTAATTGATTTCTTAAAGACTTTTAACTCCATTTTTGACTGCTAATTTTTACTGCATATCGTTTGGCTATATTGCAAGTAGTATCAGGCAGTTGTATTGTATTATATGATGGTCCAACCCTTTCCACCTGCCCATCAAATGTCATGAATGTATAAGCCTGTAAATGCACATTGAGTCAACATCGCCTCCCTACACCCCACGTACAGAGAGTACTTTCCCAATTCCTCCTTTGTGGGTCGCGTGAGGTTCACCCAGGGTAAGCTAGAGGAGCCATCCATCGAGATCAGCCACTTGAGCAAGTCAGATGAGGGCAACTACACTTGCCAGTTCTCTCTTTTCCCTACAGCAGTGGTTCTCAAAGTGTGGTCCGGGGACCACTGGTGGTCTGCGAGCAAGCTCAAGTGGTCCGCAAGGGGATTTCCCAAAAAAATATGTGAATTTAGTCTGTTTCTCACTAAAATGATTTGAAAGCCAAAGAGGAGTTGTTCAATGAATACTATGAAGCAGGCCTGTAATTTCTATTTAAAACTTGAAACCCATAAAGCCCATAAATGGTCCCTGAAAAATATTTTTTGGGCAAAGTGGTCCTCGGTCTGAAAAAGTTTGAGAAATAATGCCCTATAAGGGTTATGCAGTAGCTGCAGACTCTACAGTGTAGAGCAATGAACTGTATGCTAATACTGTATAATATTGAAAGTAATCGTAACAAATAATATTTTGTTAATGTGATGTTTTTTCAAATGTGTCCAAACTCACTCAAAACCAAACATTTATTTGAGATTATTTAATTAAAAAAGATGAAAAACAAGCTGTTATTATCTTCTATCTTACTAGATATAGTACTGCTAAATCCTCAAATTTCATAAAATCTTTGAGAAGTCAAACTGATACATTCATAAATAGGCCTATTTGAATTTGCAAGTTATACTCTATTTGGAATTTGTTTGACCTTGCAACATTTAGTCTATGACATAATGAAAGGCTTCTGTGCTTACCACATGGGTGTTTCGGTGATAAATCTGGGTAATTTAACCCTATAGTAGAGGACCATTTGGCTTTGTTTAGTGAAGAGAATGAAATTTCAGGTTCTATTTATTCAGATAAGTGTCAGGAAAGAGTTTGTGAACATGCACATTTTACTCAGGAACATGTCCTTTATCAATTTGAATTTCAATGACTTCCAGGCGATATAAAGTTATGAGTGGAAAACGTTAATTTAGTTTTGGCTGCAATGCCACTCTGCTGTTTGCTGTACAGTAAGTTGCCCAGACCTATCACACACACACACACACACACACACACACACACACACACACACACACACACACACACACACACACACACACACACACACACACAGAGAGAGAGAGAGAGAGAGAGAGAGACACACACACACACTGAGTGACCATGTCAATGGCTGGCTTTGTGTTATTTTGAATAAGCGTTGGCTCTAAAAATACACCCAACTTCCTGAGAGAAGACGACTCAAACATAAATGTGCAGCAGTGTGAGAGTGGCCACGCCTTTGAGTAGTCCACAGACTTTTTGCTCTGCAGAACAAATTTAAGGCAGATTATTAGCTAATTATTTTAGCATTTAGCCAATTATTTTCTCCTTCAGGCAAAGTCACCTCTACAGTGAGGCAACATATAAGATCTTTATTTGTAGCAGGATGGAGTTCCTGTGGTCCATCGCCCTCATTCTTCTCTCAGGTCAGTGATTGACGCCATGTGAATTCATTGATGATGGTAGATAACTATGATGAAAATGTGCTTGAATCAATTTTTGAGGAGTTTTCTGGAGTATAGCCTACACCAGTGAGTCATGTAAGAACAAAATATTGGGGTAACTTGTGTAAAGACCTTGTCAGTGACAGTCAACATAGCTTTTCTTGATGTAAAAATGGGCAGTATCCATCACTAATGACCAAAGATTCTTAGACCAGTTCGTGTCATATTTACAGCTGGTTAACAGACGAAAATGTGTATTTTTGCAAAAAACATCTTTCTGCTCAAAGGTTTGAGGGCTTGTGAGAGTGTGTAATTAGTTAGTACCGAGAGCCAGCTAGCGCTAACCGAAGGAGGCACAGGGAAACAACACAGAAACAAAGTTAATGACCAAATTTGCTGTGCTCCATGCTGGCCACTGTTTTATAAATTCAGTCTGCATTGCACCAAATTCTCTTATTATCATATGTCAAAAAACAGGAATATTGATCATACCAGTTCTAGCGATGCACTTTCTGCAACACAATCCTGGCAACCCTCTTCACATCTTCAACCTGCTTACCAACAGGAAAGGGTTACAAAATTAAGTGGTGGCGCATTAGGGCTGTGCTAGTGATGGTCAGAAACATGAAAAAATGTAGTCATGCATGTAATTTTGGCATGTCGGCCCTCTGAGGAAAATCCCATTGCTCATGTGGTTTGACACCCTTCAGTTTGACACCGTTTCACACAAAGAGTTTGACACCCTTGTTTTACATAGTCAACTAAATTCTCTCTCTGTCTCTGTCAGATGTGTGCTTGGTTTGCTGTGTTCAGACAGTGAAGGGATCCATAGGAGAGAGCATTGACATCAGCTGTCACTATCCTGCACATGTAGAGTACAACATGGTGTACCTGATGAAAAAGAGTGAGAAGAGCACTGAGACCGTCATGGTGGCAAGAAAGAGGGATGGGTATTTTACACATGGGAGATACTCTCTCTATCATGACTCGTCAAACGCCACCAGCGTTTTCACCATAGACAATGTGAGAGAAGATGATGCTGGGATATACAGATGTGGAGCCGATTCAGTTTACGAAGATTACCATGACGACGATGGCTTTTTCTTTGAAGTGCATCTGGAGGTGGAGCAGGGTAGGTTACAGTACTATCGATTCACACTGCAAACAAATCACACCTTAGTTGTTTCTCTAAGTCGTGAATGCTTCCTAGGTAGAACACTCGTCTTGGAAGTCGTACACTTCAAAGAAGAGGTTCCATCAGTGCATCCTCTAGCAATCTACTGTATGAACCAAGGCCTCTGCCAAAAAATAAAATGAAAATTCAAAGGATCCTTGGCACTGGAACAGTATTTGGCGACAGAGAATAATGTGGAATGCTTGAAAAAGCAGCTTTCGAAGCATGCTTCCTCGACTTTGAAAAACAACTCTTAATCCAGTGTCTCGTTCTCACTGCATCTTCAGGTGCGTCGACCCCAGAGGTCATTACATCAGAATCTATGCCCTCAGAACTGCCAGGTGTGCTGACACCAGACGTCACTTCACCCTCAGGCATAGCAGCAGCAGATGTGTCCCCATCCACAGGGGTCATGACATTGACTCCTCCATCCTCTGTAGGTGCAGCTTTCCTACCAACAGAGGGCGCTGTATCATCTCACAACACTCCTCTAGGCAAGTCAATACAGATGAGCTTTTGGGTCAAATCCACACGGACAAGCTTTGCGTTTAGTCAAATTGATTCACTTACAATGAACCTGCCATTTGACACTTCAGAATGATTGTTGTAATGTTTTTTGTCATGTGAAGTCATCTATGTTTGGGGGTCTGACATTACAAAAACCTATGAAACTTCAGTCGTAAGCATTCTGAAAGTACCCTGGTCATAACCTGCCCCTTGGTCTATACTTCTCTTCATACAAGAGTCTGGGATCTTGGCTGTAGGTAAACGATTGTTTGCTGGAAATGTTTAAATTCAAAAGGATTGGATCAGCCCTTGACTAAAAACCTAGGGTATTTCGCGCCGCATTCTTCAAGTGCGCTGAATGGCTCTGGGTTGATGCAGTTGATGCAAACAAGGTCAGTGGCCAGTATCAGACCCTCGTATGAAGAGAAACGTAGACCGAGGACCTGGTTAATACCAGGCTAAATCTGAAGTGTCATTACATGTACATGATGCAATGTCATATAAAATTTATGGCAGGTTTATGTCATAAAAAACCTCAAGTAGAGTGTACTCAAAATATGTGACACCTTGGATTTTACACTGGATAGTTTTATGATATTTTCAGCAACCATGTCTTATTGTTGTATTATTATCCTCCCCAGGTTACATTAGATTTGTCCTAGGAGGTGGACTGTTGTTCTTTGGTCTACTCCATTTGGCACTCATATCCCTGAGAAACAGGATGAGAAGGAAAGAAGGTTGGGTATTTTTTTTAAATCACACTCAACCACTCTAAAGGAGCTGAAGATTTCCGAAATGTCCTAATATGCATGTGGCTTGCCATTTGCCTTTGATTTTAGTATTTCTTTAGACTCTAAAATTTAGAGTAACCTCAGCCCTCCAGCTGTAGGTACAGTAGCTCTTGTCACTGATGTCACCTCTGTCAATACCCCCTCTAGTGAACTCTTCAACATGCGGATGTTGCAGACACAACGATGGTGTAAGTAAAATGGATATATAAATATAATCTTGCACATATCTAAGATTCTCTAAGTTAATTAACGCATCATTGTGTGTGTGTGTGTGTGTGTGTGTGTGTGTGTGTGTGTGTGTGTGTGTACAGGATACATCTGTGTAAGACAAGGGAGAAGAACTAAGTGGGGCGCCAGACCCAACCAAAGCAATGTCACTGTCATTTATCCAGCAATACAGATGTGTTCATCCCTTGACAGCTGAGAGTGTGCATTTCAAACAAATCAGCTGCTGTGATGTACCTGATGCCCTGTAGAATTCCATGAAGCCAACATTAACACCATAGAAAGGGCTTCCCATGACCCTGATTGAAGCGCTATCCTATTGTGTGCAGAGGGAGTTTGAAATTTTCCGCCCATAGAATCCACTCTGCCAGACTGCACATTATATGATACAATTCTTTAATAGATTATATGTTATAATCTGCATCTAGATGATCAAGTCTTTGATTTCAGGTATTGTCCAAGTTCAAGTTCAGAAAAGATGTATTTTGTAAGTTGTCAATAAATAACTGATCCAATTTATGCACATTCTTTTAAGGTCCTAAGGTATTAAGCCATATTTTTGCACTTTCAATTGTGCTTGTGTATTGAACTCTTGAACTCTTGAAAGTAGAAAATATCTCCAACCCACAGCGCTGTCTTGTTGCAGAGATCCACTTTGATGTTCAGCAGCACACACATGGTCCGTGTATATTTTGGTAATTGGATTTTCCCTTTATGAATAGGAATTAAAAAAACAACAAAAAAAGACTGGTTTATTTGACTTTCGTTTTGAAGCCCAAAACCAACAATTGAATTACGCAGCATTTTTCTTTCATTCTCATTTCTTAATTACACTTTACAAAATGAAATTCAAAGTCAACATGAACGGAAAAACGGACCAAAAACAAGCATTATTCATATTCTCGCACCGGAAGCCGCCATTCAGACTGTAAGCGCGAATAGGCCAATGCAAGAGTAATAAGCGAGAATAATGTCTTTGGAGCCCTACTCAGAAATTATAGAATTGGCTAAACAAGGCCTGTCATGCGCGCATTTCAGTGGAAAGCGGGGGCGGAAGATAATTTTGTGCAAAAATTCTGAACTTGAGTGGGTTGCCCGAGGAACATCTTGAGTTGGAGGTGCCGAGTAAGTGGGCGTATCCCTCCCCACCGGAGCAGGTGGAGGTGTTCTCCCCGGAGAAGAGTGCTTGGTATACGGGTAGTAATGTGTGAGGAGTCGGTGGAGGTGTGGAGGAGTGTTTGAGGGGGGAGAGAGCTGAGGGCCATAAGTCCAAGGGGAGAGAGCCAGGGTCCATGCCTGGACAGAGGCTCCACTAGGAGCAGCACAGAGGTGTCTTCAGTGGCTGCTACAGAATTTTTTCCTCGGGGTGGCAAAGGAGGGGCAGGGGTTCCAGGAGGGAGGCAGGCTGGCTATAGAGGTGCGCGGATAGGCTATTATTTCATCCACAACCATATCGCAAAACTCATCATCTGTCCCACAACCATTTGCGCCAAAGTTTTTCTCGTTCGCATCCGCCCGTCACCGACAGTTGTTTTTTTTTTGTCTATTTGCGATTCAGGATGAACAGCAGTAGGCTATTATGGTTGTCGGGCTATGTCAGGCTAGATTCAAGGCGCTTGTGAGGCTAGAAAGCTCTTGTCTGTTCGGGAAAGGAGAATGATCCAATATGCCTACAGCAGATAGTCCTAAAGCCTTGTAACAGAGCACATAGTTTGTTGAGGAGCCTGGCAGTGGCGGAAAATGACTAGATAGCACCGAATTTTCAGAAACGTCTACACACCGCGAGAGAAATATCGAATGGCCTGTGCCGAAATGTCGGGCCAGCTGATGCAGAGATGAACAATGTTCAGATAAATCAGACTAAGCTCCTGGTATGAAAATGTTTAAAGACAGTAGAGTTAGGCAATTTGTAGGCTACTGGGCACTGTTTAACAACAGATTAGACTTTTTCTTATGGATAAAAATAAGGGCTGTACCTATAGGCTACATTACGTGATGCGCTATTGGCCTAAACGCATCAAGACGCAACAGATGGTTATGCACATTAGATCTGATCTTGTTGCAGTTTTCACTGTTGCATGTGTGGACGCTGTAATGCAAGAATGCAATTATACAAAAAACCTAATTTCATCATCAACCTGTCATATATTTTTATCTGACGGCACGGATATCAACTAGGCTATCGGGCCTAGGCTATCATCGAATGCGGGTCGACGCACCTCCTTGGCTATCTCCATCATAGGAAAATGGGACTGATTAAATGAATTAAACTGACTAAGACACTTTTAATCAAGGACACATAATATAGCCCAACTGTAGTAATGGGTAACATAGCCTATGTGGTGACGAGTGAGGACTGTGAGTTAAGAGACTTAGGCCCTACTAGAGACGTGGGGGCATCTGGAATAGCCAAAGTTGTTTGACGATTGTTTTTAATTTTTTTATGGGCTATGCCGACACTTAGAAACAGTTAGGTTCTACTTGTGCTCAGCTCATTCAATAAAGGAAAAAAAAACATGGCATAAAATCTTAATTAGATACAGTAGGCTATTTGATGTGTCCATCATCCATCAAGCTCAAATTACTGTCAAATGTGCCTATCTGACGAATAACTGTGATGTCGGGGGGCAAAGAGATGTCTTGCGCCCCACCTGTCATGTGTCTGCGTCCCACTAGTGGGGCCCGCCCCACAGTTTGAGAAACAGTGCATTAAATCAACATGTAGCACGTGGCTTCCGGTGCAAGAATATGAATAAAGCTTGTTTTTGGTCCGTTTTTCCGTTCCTGTTGACTTTGAATTTCATTTTGTATAGTGTAATCAAAAAATGAAAATGAAAGAAAAATGCTGCGTAATTCAAATGTTGGTTTTGGGCTTCAAAACGAAGGTCAAATAAACCAGTCGTTTTTTGTTTTTTAATTCCCATTCAAAAAGGGAAAATCCAATTACCAAAATATACACGGACCGGGTGGCAACCCTAGGTGTGCCACATGTTTTAATCGGGTGGAATTCATTAAAAACACAGTAGTTTACACATGGATCACATTGATGCAGATGCATGCTTACATTTACACAGAGTTGTATAAAGTACTGGAGAAGAGGAGTGGAGTAGAAGTAAAAGTACCATATCAAAAAAATGACTTGAGTGGAAGTAAAAGTGTTCTTTAAACACCATACTTAAGTGGAAGTACTAAAATATTCAAAATGTTTTGTACTTAAGTATTGCAAGTAAAAGTATTTAAAAAATTGCTACTCAAGTACTGAAAGTAAAAGTAGAAGTACTATGTATATTAAAGAAAGCAGTCAAAAGTTTGAATATCATATTGTTTTACATTTATTTGGCTGAAATAGTCTGTTTGACCATGGACTCTAAGTAGGGCCAGGGATGGTCACCACCATTCCCGTCACTACAATCATTTGAAGTTGAAGAACTTGGTGTTTTTCTTCCATCTCGAAAATGGAGCAGTAGACTGACCCTTGCTAATCGTTCCCAATTCACTGCATTCATTCAGGCCTACTGCGAAAGGTCGAAGAGGAGCTTGAGGTCTCTTATACCGCTTGAATCGCCCAATAATGACAATGAAAACCTGGTGATGGTCTGGTCTGGCATTGATAGACTATCATTGGATGTGGTATGATGTGTAATTTTTTTTATAAAAGTAACGAGTAACTAATCAGCACATCAAAAATGTAATGGAGTAGAAGTATTAAATTCATCAAAAAAATGTAGTGAAGTAAAAGTGGAAGTAGGAGAAAAAAAGAATACTCCAGTAAAGTACAGATACTGCATTTTAGTACTTAAGTAGGCTACTTAAGTAGTTCTACTTCGTTACTATACATCTCTGATCACAGGTGAGAAATATTATGTACAGAATGTTAGGGGATGTGCCTATGTACCAGAAGGTGAAGCACTTCAGGAGATAAATGTTTAGAATGTTTAGCTGTTTTCTTGGTACAGCGAAGAGAGACACAGGAGGGAGTGGGACAGAGAAAGTACATGAGGTGGGGAATTGTCCACAGGTCATCTTGAGCACCTGGTGGGATGTGGTACGATGACAGAGCGCCTAACCCATGTGTAAATGGGCAATTCCAGCGTTATGGACGTGACATTTTCATATATTATTGATGAACAAAATGCCACATAGCTTCCGCAAACCTAGCAGTATTTCACAATTTTGCTCATATTCTTATGCAAACTCCATGGCTGAATACAGGCAAACACAAAAAATGAATATCATGATTAACATTGTAAGAATATGAGCCTTTCAATTTGCGTTATTCACGTGGCGAAAAATGGAAAAGCTTTTATGGGAGAGTAGTTTTTGCTGTGAAGTCTGAAATTTCTAGAGAAGCGTAAATATTACTACATTCATACCAAACAGGACACCTCAGTAAACATAGAGAAAGACTTAATTTAAATGTTAAATGTAAAAAAGTTGGTTTTCATTGGGAGAAATGGCGTTATGGACGTGACGTCTGGAAAAACCTTCCAAAACCATACAAAACAATTGTGAATGGTGGATTTTAACCTGTAACAATTAAAATAGTAATATGAAAAAATAGAAAATAACTGATTGCATTGCAGCTTTGTGTGTGTTATCACCCACTTATGCCCATTATAAGCCCCTCCAAAGACTTACATTATGGTTGAATAAGGTAAAAATTTTAACAAATAGATATACTTTTGAAACTTGCTCAGCTGATTATTTACATCGAAACAATACTTTTTTGTATTGCATGTTTTCTGAAAGAATTAGTATGTCCATGTAAATGAGACTTGAAGTTTTAAGGTGAGGTTGACTTTTTGTGTGGACATATTTAAAAACAAATACCTGAAGCGGGGATGAAATTCCTTAAACTTTTGAGATGTGAGACTAGAGAAAGAGTTTCAGTCTCACGTGTGGTTTAGTCACTCAGGTAAACAGCTGTGAAAAAGGACAGGAAGTGTGAATAACTGACATGGAGGCCCAAAATTAGATAGTGTACCTCAGTCAAGCCAAAACAAACACACACTCAACATAAAACGATAATACTTGATGTAAGACAGAAGGGAGAGTGGGGTATAATAAATCAGATTCAGATACATGTCTTGTGATAGATAGATTCTATATTGTCTCATAGGGATAATATCTTTCAGTCATTCTTTTGTAAGCAGCACATAACATTCAACATTCCCAACAATCTTAACAGACACAGCAACATAGACACTACTTCTCACTTCCTCACTATTTCCCATCTGTCCAGCCCACAGACATTTAACATAAACACACAAGACAGTAACTGGAGCACACAAACGCAACACAACACAAGGTAATAGATGTTTAGACAAATGGATGAATCATAAATGTTTGTTATGTACAGTGATGGCTGAAGGTATGAAACTTAAACTTGCACAAATTTAAACTCTCTCTCCTTCTCTGTCTTCACCTCTCCATGAATTAGAGAACAGCTGGGTGCAGTGTGATCAAACAGCGAGTGGTGTTGTTGGAGGAAGCGTGAACATCAGGTGTGACTATTCTACAGAGTCTCCTAAAGTCTCCTCGTTCTTCTTCAAAGTGAGCCAGCGAGTCATACTCATTGGGTCTCTCAAGCCTTATGAACAAGTCACCAAAGGGAGATACTCTCTCTACCATGACTCTGAAAACAGAATCATTTCTGTGAGCATACATAATCTTAGCAGAGAGGATTCTGGGACATACAAATGTGGAGCAGCAGGACATACAGGTGAAGATCATTACACAGACCCAGTCAACCTGGAGGTCATGGAAGGTGAGTTTCTTTCCCCCCAAGCTAATACACCTGAAACAAACAAATGTAAAGAAAAAGACCTTGAGGGTAGCCTGACACGTCAGACTATATCATAAGAATGTATAGTCTGAAGACCACTGATAGACTGTACCTCAATGGAGGGGCGGGTGATTGCGTTGTCTTTCAAACTGCCTCTCCACGTAATAGGCTAGCGTTCCGGCCAGTGGTACCAGCTGGTATATCAAACTTTTCCCGTAGCCCGTCGGTAACACGGCAAAGACATCTTTTTCAGAACGAAAAACTTCAGTGCACTTTCTTGTTTCACTTTCAAAGAAAATGACAAGTGCAATTCGTCCAAAACTAAAGCCAAGGACGATTCCGCTCTGGTTTGAGCAGGGCTGTCGTCATCGTACAAAGCCCGCCTTACGATTTCCTGTACACATACCGCGCTGTGATTGGTTATCCGCCTCCAGAGGAAGGCTAAAACGGGTTTCTATCAGTGGCCTCTAGACGTACCTCTGTGCAAATTCAAATTTGCTACCACTAGGGGTACGTCTAGAGTCTAGGCTACCTTGAGGGTATTCCATCAAGGGAGCAATTCGCTAAGCCGCGCTAATGTCGACAAGCCGTGCTAGTTTTAGTGTGAGCTCTGATCCATTACTCTCGCTAACAGTAATCTCAGCTGAGTTGCTAGGGTAACATATGCTCCCGAACTAATCTGCCCCGTGGCAGGTTAATTGCAAGGCTTAATATTCTGGGACATACAAATGTGGAAGAGCAGGAAATACAGGCCAAGATCATTACACAGACCCAGTCAACCTGGAGATCATGGAAGGTGAGCTACTTTCCCCTTCAAGCTAATACACTTGAAACAAACAAAGAACAAAACAAAGACCTTGAAAAATAGTGATCAAACTTCAGTAATCAATATCACTTTGTTGAAGCTTAAAGAAATTATCCGCAGTGAATCAACATGTAGCCCTTCTGTTTTATAGCGCTAAGCAAGGCTACGTGTCAATTCACTCCAGATAATTACTTTAAACATTACGCATATGAGTGCACACCTTATGGCATGAATCAAAAGCTGAACACACACACACACACACACACATATATATATATGTGTGTGTGTGTATACA
>JAODXP020005223.1:37500-42500 GCA_027497455.2 Sardinella longiceps | reverse complement strand
AAACCCCGTACAACTCAGGCAAGTGTGTGTGTGTGTGTGTGTGTGGGGGTGGGGGGGTGTGGTGTGTGTGTGTGGGAGGGGGGGGTGGACGGGGGGTGTGTGGGGGTGTGTGTGTTTAACTTGGTACACTACGGACAAATATGGATTGTTTATACTTTTCTGTGTCTGCTTAGAATTGTTTAGGGTGTGAGGGTAAGGGTTCGTCAGTAAGGGCTTTCCCTGTGAGGGAGATTAGCCGTTGGCCCTTGTGTGTGTGTGTGTGTGTGTGTGTGTGTGTGTGTGTGTGTGTGTGTGTGTGTGTGTGTGTGTGTGTGTGTGTGTGTGTGTGTGTGTGTGTGTGTAGAAAGAGAGAAAGATGGGCCTGATAGATGAGGCCGTCAGTAAGGGCATTCCCTGCAAGAGCGTGGGATGTTAGCCTGATTCCCTCGTGTGTGTGTGTGTGTGTGTGTGTGTGTGTGTGTGTGTGTGTGTGTGTAGAGAGGGGGGTCTGTTAGTTGAGGCAGTCAGGGAGAGCTTCCCCTGTGAGAGTGTGGCAGGTTAGCCGGTTACTTGGGAAAACCATGGGACAAAGGAAACACACTTCTGACTGATGGTGTGTGTGTGTGTGTGTGTGTGTGGACCCAGGCGTGGTATTCAGGGGAAGCCTGTAGGCATTGCAAGGATGTTCTGACCTCTTGCTTTAATGTGGCACACAGAGGAAGAACGTTAATGCTTGTGGGTTGATCTATTCCACTAAATTTAGTGTGTGTGTGTGTGTGTTGGAGGGAGGGAGGGAGGGAGGGGGAGAGAGAGAGAGAGAAAGAGAGAGGGAGGATATTGAACAGGAAGGAAGAGTGCTGTCAGTCAAAGAGGAAGTTGGAAAGGGGGGGGTTGTATTTGTGTTGCAATCTGTGTGTCTGTCTGTTTGTTTGTATAGGCCTATATATGGACTTGTATGCAGATTGTGTGTGTGTGTGTGTGTGTGTGTGTGTGTGTGTGTGTGTGTGTGTGTGTGTGTGTGTGTGTGTGTGTGTGTGCTGTGGGCAAGGGAAGAGGGGGCACTACGCCTGACTGACCTCTGACCCTTAACGTAAGCGTGCTGACCTTACCTTAGATGACTCCTTTCATGTCTGTCCCTGACTCCCTCTCTCCAGGAGAGCACGGACATCACCTGGGTAGAGAAGGACTTTGCCAAATTAGTCCGCAAGGTAAGGAGTGTGTGAGTGTGTGAGTGTGTGAGAGAGTAGAGAGAGAGAGAGAGAGAGAGAGAGAGAGAGAGAGAGAGAGAGAGAGAGAGAGAGAGAGAGAGAGAGAGAGATGTGTGTGTGAATCGCCTGTAGAGGGCAGCAGAGATGCCTCCTGGAAGCCCTCAACCCTGTGCAGTTCATTACATGTTAAGAAGAGCAGGGTGTGTGTGTGTGTGTGTCTGTTTGTGTGTGAATGCAAGCCTGCTCACTTGCTGGCAAGTCCTTTTATTTATAGCGCATTTAACGCAACCCAGTTGACCCAAAATAATAGACTATGATGACAAGAATAATAATAGTAGCAACAATACTAATGACAGTAATAATAATGAAAACACCTTTTTAAATAAAAATATGAATAGTAAGATCTTAGTGACCTGGGCATAATAGAGTGCTGTTTTAGGAGGACACACACATACTGTGATGCCTGACCATTTAGGGCAAAATCTTAAAGTCAATTGAGACAATAGAGGAGTGATGTGCTCACACTTTCTGTTACCTGTTAATAATCTGGATGCTGTATTTTCAACTACAGTACTTGCGGATCCAAATGGGACAAAATAAGTTGAAATAAATGCTTGAATGACTGTCTCCATGTACTTTTTGGATAAAAGATGAAAAAAAAGCTACCTTTCACCACACTGCTAACTAAGTACTGTAGACCCAAAGATTTTTTTATGAGAGGAAATTTGCAGACAAAGGACCAAATGCATTGTAGAGGTCTGTCTTGCTTTCTTTCAATGTTTTTAGACATCAAGCTTTTACATCATTTTGGCATTCAAAAAGATTAGCCATTGAGCAAATATTGTCAGGGGTATTGGGGATGTAAAAATGTGCATCCTAGCTATGATATGATATACATGATCACAGCTGTATAGATTTGATATTGAAAATTTGTATTTTCAAAAAACGAAGCAAAGGGGGAGCATGCATGTTGGAAATGAAATGGGCCTAGTATCGAGCCTTGGGGGACACCACATTTAGGTTCTATTCCTCAAATAGGAGATGAAACATTTTAACCCTGGGCCCTGAAGGCCAACCTCATCTTTAGTCTTTTTAGCAGTATAAGGTGATCAATAATGGTAAAAGCTGCAAGGAGGTCAAGGAGGACTTTGGAACATCATACTGTAGACTGAACATAAACATGTAGTGAAGAATGGCACCACTAATCTTACTTCTCTTTGTTGTGGTGTTGCTGACTCTGCTCTTCTGCGTTTGCGTTTTGCTTTTCGGTTCTTCCAAATTCCCTCGTTCTCCTCACGACCTACAGCAGTCAGTTAGTTCATCTTCATTCAATCATAGCCCTGTTGTACGAGCTATCACTGTAAGAAGAGCAGGGTGTGTTTGTGCAAGGCGTGTGTGTGTGTGGTGTGTGTGTGTGTGTGTGTGTGTGTGTGTGTGTGTGTGTGTTGTGTGTGTGTGGGTAAGGGTGTGTGGGTTAGGGCATTTGTGGGTGTTGTTGGTGTTGATGTAAACCCTAAAGAAACATGCAGAGTTTGCAAGAATGTTTGTGTGTGAGACATACACAAGTGAGTGTGTGTTTGTGTGTGTGTGTGTGTGCACGCATTCATGCGTATGGATGTTTTTAGTTAGTCAGTATACATGTACGCACTCACTCACTCTCTCTCACTCACACACTCTCTCTATATCCCTCTCTCATTCATTCACACACGCACACACACACACTCTGGACTATTACCGTGTGTGTGGATGGCAGTAATTTGTGAGGAAGTGTGTTTTTATTTGTCATTTGTATTGCCTTTTACTTTTAATCTCCTCTGCTTGCTCACTCGGGGTGTGCCACCAGAGGACTGGCCACAAAAGTGTGTGTGTGTGTGTGTGTGTGTGTGTGTGTGTGTGTGTGTGTGTGTGTGTGTGTGTGTGTGTGTGTGTGTGTGTGTGCATTTTTGTGTGTGTGTGTGTGTGAATTTCTGGGTCCATTTTTGTGTGTGCATTTTTGTCTTTCAGTAAGCCTGTGTGTGTGTGTGTGTGTGTGTGTGTGTGTGTGTGTGGCTTTGGTATGCAGGTCTGCAGCTCTTCCTTCCTCTTCCTGTCCTGGTTGCAGTTGAGCAGCAGTGAGAAAAGAAGAGAAGAGAAAGAGAGCTCACACACACTCAAACACACACACACACACACATTCATACTCACACACACACACACACACTCTCACTCTCTCTACTTCTGTTTCTCATTCTATCGCTCTTCCACATATTTACACACTTTACACACCCTTTCTCACCCTTAACACACACACACACACACACACACACACACACACACACACACAGTTGTAGTAGTGTGGGGTGAGGGCCTGTGTGTAGTATGCGTGAGGGGCCTTGTGTGTCAGTGTGGCACAGAGGTGTGCTGTGGTGACTGGCACCCGGTTTTGGCGAAACGTTTGGCGTACGTTGGCATAGCGTTTGCGTGACGTTGGCGTAGCGTTGTGACAGTGGTTGCCGTGGGAGATGCCCGCATGGAGAAGGAGAAGCCGCGTCGCTTCAAAGTGAGCCATCTGCTCCCGCTCTACCTCTTTAAGAAGCAGCACGCCAAAACACTCACCGCCGCCACCGACAGCATCATCAACGGGGACCACGGCAACAAGGCGGCAACAACAACAGCAGTGTCAACACCTGCAGGAAACGTCACTGTGGACAGGGAACAGTTAAACTGGACGGTTGGTATAGTGGCAGTGGAGAAAACTGGCATATTGTTGGTAGAGGAGTGTGTGTGTGTGTGTGTGTGTGTGTGTGTGTGTGTGTTTAGCAAGTTGTCATATTGTTTGAAGAGGCTCAAGTGTGTGTGTGTGTGTGTGTGTGTTTCAGCAATTTGGCATATTGTTGGTAGAGGCTTGTGTGTGTGTGTGTGTGTGTGTGTGTGTGTGTTTCAGCAAGTTGGCATATTGTTGGTAGATGCGTGTGTGTGTGTGTGTTTCAGCAAGTTGGCATATTGTTGGTAGATGCGTGTGTGTGTGTGTGTTTCAGCAAGTTGGCATATTGTTGGTAGAGCGTGTGTGTGTGTGTGTGTGTGTTTCAGCAAGTTGGCATATTGTTGGTAGAGGCGTGTGTGTGTGTGTGTGTGTGTGTGTGTGTGTGTGTGTGTGTGTGTGTGTGTTTCAGCAAGTTGCCATATTCTTGGTATAGGCTCGTGTGTGTGTGTTTCAGTGTGTGCTATCTCTTGTATCTTGCCTGTGTCTGTTGAGGAGTCCAGTGCTTGGCAAGTAAAACAAGCAATCCAGTAGCATCTATGTAATGTGCAGGGGACCATAGTGTAAACACTGAGTCTCTGAAAGACTGGAGCTTCTTGGTTGTCTAGTTTCATTATTATTATCCAGTGCAGATCTCTAAAAGACTGGAGCCTCTAGGCTATTTAGCCTCGGCATTAGCCAGTGTTGATCTCTACAAAAGACTAGCCTATTTATTACTTACCCTGTGCCACCAGAGAGGCCCATCCTCATGTTTGTGTCAGCAGTGCTCATCTCTGAAAGAGTGGAGCGTCTGGGCTATTTAAAGGAATATTCCACCTTGTTTATGAAAATTTGGATATTCACCCTATTGCCTAGTTTCTTATGTAGATAAAAGCATCTCGCTCTCAATGCATGCATTTTCCCTGTCTAGCCACCCCAATTTTAGCTGTAGCTTAGCATAGGTGCTGGAATGTAAAGTAGCAAGATAGCAACTCTTTGGCTTCTCTGCTTTCCAGTGCCTATGCTAAGCTAAAGGTAAGATTGTGGTTCCCAGACTAGGTAAACACATGGACTGAGACCAAAATGCTTTTACC
>JAODXP020005223.1:22500-35000 GCA_027497455.2 Sardinella longiceps | reverse complement strand
GACAGGAGGAAGTTCACAAGGCCGGTGTTCCCACAGGTACTCATAACAAGAGAGAGTGTGTGTGTGTGTGTGTGTGTGTGTGTGTGTGTAACTAGAGGAGAAAATGAAGGAAATGATCCAGAAGGAGGTGCACATGCAGAATGTGTGTGTGTGTGTGTCTATAACACCTCTAGTGCAACTCTTTTATTCAGATGATATAGCATTTAACTGAATTTTGTGTGTGTGTGCGTGTGCGTGTGTGGTGGGGACTCTCAGAGCTTGATTGATGCGTTTGGAGCTTTGTCTTTCCCTTGGGCCTTTTGATCAGGTTCACAGGGTGTGTGTTTGCATCTTTCTACACACACACACACACACACACACACACACACACACACACCACTACACAATCAGTTGTGTCAGAGTTTGAGTGTGTGTGTTCATTTCTTGTGTGTATTCTTACCCAATGCTGTGTTGACGTTATTTCCAGGATGATGACAACATTAAAGAGATCAACATCACACACGTGGTCAAGGAGGGATCAGACAAGGCCGACGCCTCTCAGTTTGAGCTGCTCAAGGTGCTGGGACAGGGATCCTTCGGCAAGGTAAGACCCCCCCCCTGTGTGTGTGTGTGTGTGTGTGTGTGTGTGTGTGTGTGTGTGTGTGTGTGTGTGTTTGAGTGAGTGTGTGTGTGTTTACTGACGCCTCTCAGTTTGAGCTGCTCAAGGTGCTGGCATAGGGCACCTTTTGCAAGGTAAGACCCCCCCGTGTGGTGTGTGTGTGTGTGTGTGTGTGTGTGTGTGTGTGTGTGTGTGTGTGTGTGTGTGTGCGCGTGTGCGTGTTTGGCCAGGGTAAGTAAGACACAGGTACAGTAATGTCATGACACACCTTGACTGATGTTGACCTGAATGATGTAATGACATCACTGTACATCCTTTGGTCCTTTGTGAGCTACTCTGCTGAAACACTAAGCCCTATTCCTTCAATCAAATTCCCAATTGCCTCAACACACTGATTGAATTAATCTCCCTTTTGGCTAAACTACTTTCACCTGGGTACCGTAGGCACATTTGGCAAAAGTCATTCACTCTTTTTGCAAAACTCTAAACACATTCCCATACAATAAAGCCTATTTAGCATAATAATACACTTCTTAATTTCTAATTACTAACATTTCTAACTAAGCAATGCAAAAGATAAACACAATTAAAGCACAGATGTCACTTTATAAACACTACAATTCAAAATTGATATCAAAGCCAGTTGAGAGTTGAAATGGATTGACTGGCACAGAGAAGTGTTTTTCTAGAAATTCTGTACGAAAAGCAGAATAGGAGTGTGTAAAAGGTCATAGAATAGGGTTATGTCAGAGTTGAGTAATGACAAATCAAGCAATTGTGATCAAGTTGTTACTGTATGACGTGGCATTCATTATGTACAGTATTTCATGAATTTCTTTTTGCATGAAGGTATTTATTTATTTATTTATTTATTTTTGAGGTGATATAGATTTGAGTGGCCTGTGAACAATTTCGAGGCGATTACTCAGTTTAGAGCACTTTTTTTGAACAGTTTTGAGTTTATTGAGGTAATTTTGCAGGAAAAATCCAGGGTTTTATAAATCTAGTTTGAGAGTTGCTGTTGAGCATCACCATCAGCAGCGTGTGCGTGCGAGCATACATGCATGCGTGCATGCGTAATCTGCAGCAGGAGAGAGTTGCTTCTGTCCTCTCAGCATCTCTCAGATAAGCAAGAGGGGATGACGGCCAGTAAACAGGCTTCAGAGACGATAACTTTGCATCGTTTAAATAATCTAAGTTACCGTGGAGACGATAACTCTGTATCACTTAAACAAGCCGAGTTACCGTGGTTACCATGCGCTCTCTATGGCTGTAGATGGGGTAATATAATTAGCCCCTATTGTGGCCTAGCATGTAGAACACTTACTGTCAAAATAGCATCTCTTTTTAGCGCGCGCACACGCACACACACACACACACACACACACACACACACACACACACACACACACACACACACACACACATATATATATACACATGCACACAGGTATGGCCTAGAATGTAGAACACTTACTGTAAAATTATAATCTCTTTTCAGCTCTTTTTAGGTTTAAGATCTACTCCTGAGTTACTCACACACGCACGCACACACACACACACACACACACACACACACACACACACACACACACACACACACACACACACACACACACACACACACAGAGAGAGAGAGAGAGAGAGAGAGAGAGAGAGAGAGAGAGAGAGAGAGAGAGAGAGACACACACACAGACAGAGAGAGAGAGAGAGAGACACACACAGAGAGAGAGAGAGAGGCATGAAAACCTGTATGGAATAGACTGTCTGAATTGCACTAGCAAACATTATATATACACACACACACACACACACACACACACACACACACACACACACACACACACACACACACACACACACACAGAGAGAGAGAGAGAGGCATGAAAACCTGTATGGAATAGATTGTCTGAATTGCACTAGCAAACATTATACACACACACACAAATGAGTGTGGTACAGCTAGCCGATTATAATGCCTTTTTCCCAGCCAGTATTTGCTTTGACTCAAACTGAATTCCACATTAGTCCCTGTGGTCACACACACCGATGAATTTGTCACAATGTGTGTGTGTGTGTTTGGAATCTCTAGTAGCCATTTAGATATTTATGGCATTTCATGAATCAGGAATCATTCTCGACTGTATCAGCCTTGCTCTGATTGGTGATTGATCCGCTGGTCTGTGATGTGATTGGTGATTGATCCGCTGGTCTGTGATATGATTGGTGATTGATCCACTGGTCTGTGATGTGTGGTGACTGGTGAATGAGATCCGCTAGTCTGAGGCTTGATGCGCCGGTCTGAAATCTGCTGTGTTGTGCTGTGCTGTTTGCCAGCACTGAATGCTTTCACTGTTTCACTCAGGAATTAGATTTGACTCTGGATTAGATTTGACTCTGGATTAGATTTGACTCTGGATTAGATTTGACTCTGAGCTCTGAGTACACAGCGGGTCCTGATCTCCATTTCTGCCCGTCGCATCATTTCACACATCTTATTGTTTCCAAGAAATTTCACAACTTTGTCACATCAGCTGTTGCATTAGCCCCGACCCCCCCACCCCCGCACCACACACACCCTTCTCTCTCTCTCTCTCTCTCTCTCTCTCTCTCTCTCGCTCTCTCTCTCTCTCTCTCGCTCTCACTCTCGCTCTCTCTCACTCTCTCTCTCTCTCTCTCTCTCTCTCTCTCTCTCTCTCTCTCTCTCTCTCTCTCTCTCTCTCCTCCTTCAATATGACAAAAGACAAAGAGGTATAAAGGAGTTTATTATTACTTGTAATTTCCATCATATCATCAATAATCATCAGTGCAGTTAGTCACAGCTATAATCTACACAACTGTACCGGTACCACAGATAGACTAGTCTAAATTATAATCTACACAACTGCACCGGTACCACAGATAGACTAGTCTAAATTATAATCTACACAACTGCACCGGTACCACAGATAGACTAGTCTAAATTATAATCTGCACAACTGCACCGGTACCACAGATAGACTAGTCTAAATTATAATCTGCACAACTGCACCGGTACCACAGATAGACTAGTCTAAATTATAATCTACACAACTGCGCCGGTACCACAGATAGACTAGTCTAAATTATAATCTACACAACTGCACCGGTACCACAGAGCGTAACAGCTATTATAACTGTACTCTAGTCTCGGCTATGATCTACACAACTGTACTTCTGTGGGCTGACATCAGTTGAATTCAATAAAGTTTTACAGACGCGACCTTTACAGTAACCCTGTCTACCTTTACAGTAGCCCTGTTGACCTTTACAGTAGGGTTGGGACTTTACAGAAATTTTCATGTTCGATTATTCAGAAAGTTAACAGTTAATCGAACAGTTAATTGCGAAAAAAGACGTCATTTGCCCACTTTCAGAGCCATAGTCTATACATGGGTTTGCGCCCATCTTCCCCACGAAAATTAATGTCAAAAAACGCACATAAAATGACTTGTATCTCTCCAAAATTATACAGCATTTTGGCCTTCCGCAGCATGAGAGCGAAAGGATCAGTGTGCATTAAGGTGCGAACTTGCACCACATCAACCGTGTACACCTGGTTGCGATGTTTAGGGATTTCGGGAAGGAATTGATCGTCAGTTATTAGAGCTCTAATGTAGCTTTTGTTTATGCTGTTAAATATTTTTTTTTCGACTGTACTTTTATCCAGAGCTTAATAACGTCCCAGAATGTGAAATAAGAATCCAGCTCTTGGCTAGATTTGTCACAATGTTTTGAATGCAGCATTGGCTATCATGAGCATTTTTGAATGCACGACGAAATATGGAACTTTTCTGACCCAAATTGCCAACGGATAACAGCTGGTGATAGGAAGAACTTTCACATAGTTTTGTTCAAACTAAGGACGAGAGGGCGGGGGAGCAAGGCACACAGGTATGCATATTCCAGTGGATCACACGTTCATGCTTTCCGAGGCAGAGACAATTATTATAAAAAGTTGACGCGCTCTCTAATAGCCTTCAGTAGCCAAGTAGGCTACGTTAAATAACGAATAACATTTTTTCTCAAATTACGTAGTAATAAGCAGTAACCAATATTTTTAACAGCATGCCTGTTTCCCTTCACATCGGAGAAAACATCGCGACTAGGCAATGCGCACATACTTTTTGCCAAACTAGCTGATATGAGAATAGTTCTCCAGTATCAGACCGCATTTTAAATGGCGTTGGTAGGTAACAGTGTCACTGTAATTGCATTGAAATTTATAAGCTATAGGCCCATGTTTCTTGAGAAATGGTCCCACACTGCTATTCTCCTCCTAACCTCCTTCACCTCTCGTTGTTGCGCAATAGCGTACCGTAAGATGTAGCTGCTCTAATGTGCAAGATTTAAACAATTATTCGCTAAGCTTTAATTGTTATTCGAACAAGCCTTAACAAACAAATAATCGATCATCGATTATTCATTAACAACCCTACTTTACAGTAACCATGTTGACCTTTACGGTACCTTTACTGTTGATGTTTACAGCAGCATTGTCTGTGTTCGTTGACATCTGTGACTTTTGGTGTCTTGACCCTTTACCACAATTCTTGTGTGTGTGTGTGTGTGTGTGTGTGTGTGTGTGATCTCCCACAGGTGTTCCTTGTGCGAAAGGTGACCCCACCCGACAACAACCAGCTGTACGCTATGAAAGTGCTGAAGAAGGCCACACTGAAAGGTGAGTATGTGCGCACACACACACACATAAACTATGCGCTGTTTCTCTCCCTGCTTCTCTCTGTTCCCCTCTCTCTGTACTTGACTGGCTTACCTCAACACCTGTCGCATCTCCTGACACACACACACACACTCATACAATAACACACACACACACACACACACACGTGCGCTTCCTCCTGATTTCTCATCACACCCCACCACACACATCCTGTATTCAAACACAAATGACCCGCCCTAGTCTTTCCTGATTGGTCCGTAGGGACACCCTGCCCTCACTCTTATTGGTTGCTCATCAAGGCCAACCTGTCCTCTGGGTTGTTTACGATCAAAGAGCTGATATCCGTGGCAACGGTTCTGTGCTGTCGCGGCCACAGCCCCTTCCTGTGTTTGTTGCCTCGCTTCTCTTCTCTTCTCACCTCCCCTCCTCTCCTCCTCTCCTCTCCTCCTCCTCTTCTCTCTTCCTCCTCTCCTCTCTTCCTCCTCTCCTCCTCCCCTCCCCTCCTCTCCGTGCTCATGTGCACCTCCTTTCAAGAAAAACAAGCACAAACACACCAGCATCTGCCGCCGTTCAAAAGGGAGAAGAGTCCCGGCCGTGTGGTTTTTCACTGATCTAAACGTTCTGCAAAGGCGCTTAACACACCGAGGGTGTGGAACAATATGCCCAAGAGAAGTGCTGCTGATGAGGAGGAGCTCTGCCTGTGTGTACACATACACACACACACACACACACACACACACACACACACACACACACACACACACACACACACACACACACACACACACACACACACACACACTGCATGTGTGAAAAGGCCACAGTGCTGATATGGATCGCTCTGGAAACCCCTAATGATATGTGTGTTTCTCTGAAGTGCGTCAATCACTGAGAATTCTATGAACATAGACACACACAGATACACACACAGATACACACACAGATACACACACAGATACACACACAGATACACACACACACACACACACACACACACACACACACCATGTCTGAGTTTCTCTGAAGTGTGTGTCAATCACTGAGAATTCTCTGAAAACACTGGTGAGGCCAAAATAATCCCCCGTGTGACAGACACACACACACACACACACACACACACACACACACACACACACACACACACACACACACACACACACACACACACACACACACACACACACACACACACACAACACACAATCCCCATCCAACGAAATGTGTTGTAATGGAAATAGTCTCCCAAGATGACCGACCATGAGTGCTGCTGTGCAGTTCAGGGGAGATAAAACTCTGGCGTAGATTTATCATCCGTTTTGCGGTGGCGCTCTCCGTTTTCAGGCACTATTTCCATGCAAAGACTGTGTTGGCCGACGCAGTTTTACTTACAGAGAGGAAGCAACTGTCTGAAATCGCAAATTGAGCGTAATCGGGCAAGCTGCACTTTGAGGGAGGGGAGTGGGATGGTGTGCGCAAACTGTATCTAATTACGTATTCTGTGGTATTTCCAAAGACTGCCCGTAAGAACGCGCCTGTATTTTGCGTGGGGCAAATACCGTCTCTTCAAAGCAGGTCGAAACCAAGCGCAAGCCGTCGCAAATGATTTAACATGTCAAATCGCAGTTTCGGAGTTTTACAATGTTGCAGGTTTTTAGAACGTCGCAGCCCGCCTCGTCGCGGACCTTTGGTCTGTAGCCACCTTAATAAAGAAATCCAACAGCACAGCACACACTCCACACTGCATAGGACAGAACACACAGCACTACACACTCCACACTGTACAACACACACACACACACACACACACACACATACCGCACAGCACTGCTTCTGCTGATGGGGAACAGGGTTTGAGTATTTATATTGTGTGTGTGTGTGTGTGTGTGTGTGTGTGTGTGTGTGTGTGTGTGTGTGTGTGTGTTTCTTTGTGGTTCACAGTGAGAGACCGGGTTCGGACCAAAATGGAGCGGGACATTCTTGCAGATGTCAACCACCCTTTTGTGGTAAAACTCCACTATGGTGAGTATAATTTATTGTGTGTGTGTGTGTCAACGCAATGGAATTGATTTAGTATAGAACCTATTTAACAGTCTCTCTTGGCAAGAAATCTTACTCTGGGTGTTATATTTGAGTGTGTTATATTTGTGTGTGTGTGTGTGTGTGTGTGTGTGTGTGTGTGTGTGTGTGTGTGTGTGTGTGTGTGTGTGTGTGTGTGTGTGTGTGTGTGTGTTCGTTCTCCACAGCCTTCCAGACAGAGGGAAAGCTTTATCTTATTCTGGACTTCCTAAGAGGAGGAGATCTTTTCACACGTCTCTCCAAGGAGGTTGAGTAACACATATACAGTGTATACAAACACACACACAGTAGCTCAAGAGAGTGCTACTACAGGTAGCCATAGTAACACATCCTTATTCTTGCACTTGTTGCTTGTTAGTGATGTCATATTGCAGCTACACACCAGTGTCACTCCCGACTAGTCTTAGTGTTTAAAGACCACTCATTACTTTGCTGGAGGTCACTATGTTTTATTGACTATAGAAGACCACCTGCTGTAACTGTGTGTGTGTGTGTGTGTGTGTGTGTGTGTGTGTGTGTGTGTGTGTGTGTGTGTGTGTGTGTGTGTGTGCTGCAGGTGATGTTTACAGAGGAGGATGTGAAGTTCTACCTGGCGGAGCTGGCTTTGGGGTTGGACCACCTGCATGGTCTGGGCATCATTTACAGAGACCTCAAACCTGAGAAGTAAGAGATCTCACACACACACACACACACACACACACACACACACACACACACACACACACACACACACACAGCTGGCTTTGGGGTTGGACCACCTGCATAGTCTTGGCATCATTTACAGAGACCTCAAACCTGAAAAGTAAGAGATCACACACACACACACACACACACACACACACACACACACACACACACACACACACACACCATACCCCCACCCCCCATTGCTTTCCCATACACAGAGGATCCTAGAGGGCTATTGTAGGGACGAAGAGGAGAGTGGCTACGATGGTGTCTCCTTTACTGGGGCTACTGGGAATACTGGTCTCGTCATAGTCCAGAAGTCGCCCCCCGCATGAGAAACACTCCCTGTCTCCGAGACAGAAGTCGCTCCCCGCATGCGCGTCCCATGGTGCACCCAAGGGTGCCCAGATCAGTTCATCTCCCTAAAGCTTAAAGCGTAGCTCCGGAGTAAGTTTAAGCATAGCCCTGTTGCACGAGCCTTCTAACAGCACTAGATTTCGCATGGAATGAAAGGATTTCGAACAGCGATTAGACCAAACACGAACGCAATGACGAACAAGCACTTTACATTGAGTCACCGGTACCTCCGATCTTACTTTCGGTTTCGAATAATACATTGATTCAGCGTCGAGTTTCCATTGATTCAGTGATAAATGTTTGTTCGCTTCTGCGTTTGCGTTCGGTCAATGCTGTTCCAAATTATTTAGTTCCACTCGCTAACTAGTGCATTTAGCAGGCCAATTCAGTAGGGCTATGCTTGAATTGACTCCAGAGCGCTGCTTTAATAGACCCAAAGATGCCCAGTGTGCAGTGACCTGCAGTGTTTGGTGTCTGATGAGAGGCGAGTCTTTACTGGAGTGCAGAATTAATTATCTCCATATTTATAATGATCTCCATATTTATTATTCTTTTATTCACTCACAGCTACTCATCACAGAGACTCTCTAGGAAAATACACATCTGTCTCACTTACTCTCTCTCTCTCTCTCTCTCTCTCTCTCTCTCTCTCTCTCTCTCTCTCTCTCTCTCTCTCTCTCTTTCTGTCTTGCTATCTTTCTGTCTTTCTCGCTCTTCCTCTCTGTCTTTGTCTTTTTCTTTCTTCCTCTCTCTCTCTTTGCCTTTTTATCTCCTCCTATCGCTCCCTCGCCATCTCTGCCTCTCTCTCTCTCTCTCTCTCTCTCTCTCTCTCTCTCTCTCTCTCTCTCTCTCTCTCTCTCTGAGCAGCAGGTCCATTATCTGTTGTGGGCTTGTGATCTGCACATAGTGAAGAATGAATAAAGTGTTTTGAGCAGCTTGTTCATGTTGTGTGTTTCATGAGGAGTAGTTGGGCCAAATAGAAGATGTGAATCTAAATAGGTTTCCTGTTAAAAGCTTTTATGTGTGTTTCCTCCTTTTCTTGTTCATCAAAAGCCCCCTCTTATGAGAGAGAGAGAGAGAGAGAGAGAGAGAGAGAGAGAGAGAGAGAGAGAGGCTTTTATTCAGAGTAGCCAAGCATCATTGTGTGTGTGTGTTAAGAAGGTGAAACCTTCTGTTATTAATTAAGACAGGAGGGGTGGGGGAAGGGGAGGGGGGGGCAAAGACTTCTGAGAAAGAAGAAAGTGTTCATTTTAGCAGGTCTGTTTGGCCACAACTGAAGACCTACACTGACAGTCTCTCAAGTGTGTGTGTGTGTGTGTGTGTGTGTACTGTAGGAGGGGTGACGGTGTGGTGAGGGAACATAAACACACACACTCTCTCACACACACACACACACTCTCTCTCTCACGCGCACACACACACACACACACTCACACACACACACACACACACACACACTCTGTTACACACATACACACACACAAACACACACACACACACACACACATTCCCTCTTACACACACACACGCCCTGTTATCTCCCTGATGGATGTGGTATGGGGGCAATTTGTCATCCACAAAAAGCGTACTTGACCCACTGCTCCTCAATACCCTCACTGCTTAGCAACCATCGCTAGGCATCCCCAGCCTCTCTATTTCATCACAGGATGACTTCAGCACTGCTCCAGTGTGTGTGTGTGTGTGTGTGTGTGTGTGTGTGTGTGTGTGTGTGTGTGTGTGTGTGTGTGTGTGTGTGTGTGTGTGTGTCCGCGCGCATGGGTGTGTCCATGCGTATGTGTGTTGGGTTCTTTGGTGTGTGTTGATGTTTGTGTTTGGTGTGGGTTACGTGGGTGTGTCCTTACTGTGTGTGTGTGTATTTATGTATTTGTTAATGTTTTTGTTTGTTTGTTGTGGGTTGTGTGGGTGTGTCCATACTGCGCGCGCGCGTGCGTGTGTGTGTGTGTGTGTGTGTGTGTGTGTGTGTGTGTAAATGTTTTTGTTTGTTTGTTTGGGTGGGGTGTGTGTGTGCTGAGGTGTTCCTCAGTGCAGTGTTGTTGGTGTGCTCTATAAGAAACTCACTGAAGGATGTTCTCATCTTTTGCAGCATTCTGCTGGATGAAGAAGGACACATCAAACTCACAGGTAATGACGCACACACACACACACACACACACACACACACACACACACACTCACCAACTCTTGACGTTTGTATGACAAGCAGTCAGTAAAACACACAAACACATTCTCTTAAAACATTTTTACTAGGGCTGGGCAAGTTAATGCGTTATTATTGCGTTAACGCAGAAATTAATTAACACGATTAATTATTTTATCGCACGTTAACGCAGTTTCAATTATCTTCCTTGAAGCGCTGCTGCCGCGCTTGCAATAACCGGAAAAAAAAGGCTACCGTTACCTGCAGTTCATTCAGTGAGTTCATTGATGGGTGGTATGAGTCTTGGGAAGACGGTGGGAGCAGAAGGATAGCAGAAAGATAGCCTAGTTATATGGGCTGCAGTGTTGTGGAAAACGCACTCATCCCGTTTAACCTAACAGTTAACAGAATCCAAGACGCATATAGGCTATTTGCTGCCGCGCATTTCATTCGGGCTATAGGTAAACAAAATCGGGTTTCAGATCACCGCTTGACCTAAATAATATTATTTAATGGAAGAGGAGAACCTTATGGAAGTCCGTTTCAAAGTTGATAGCCTATTTAGATGGGCTGCACCGTTATGAAAGACGTCAGACTCAGTAAACCTACACAGAATCTAAGAATCAGACGCATAGATTCAGACGTACTTATTGCTGTCGCACCAGTCACTGCGTCCTTTTCAGTCACTCAACTCCGGGCAAAGTTGAGATTTTGGAAACTCACGTCACATGGAGTTGTAGCACAGTGATGTGACAGTTTCAAGTCGGTCAGATCTCCGTTTGACCTGTTTGTGACAGCTTTCCATGGCTGATTTGGTCGTCTAGGTTAAATAGAAATCTAGATTGCATTTCCTCAGAGAAAACTGCTGGAGTGTGCTTGCTTATAAACAGTAGCTTAGGCTACTCGTTCTCATACCCACCAAGCAAGACACATAGGCTATAGGCTAAACAGGATAACATCAAAGCCCCTAAGTGGCAATTGCCTAAACTATAATTTTGTAGGCTGATTACCTTGTTTTAGTTGAGATTTACACCTAAATATTTTATTTAACTGTTAGGCCTATGCTAGAGAAAATTCTGAAAAGTTAGGGCAAGAACAAATGTAGTGGAACTTATGGCAAAACAAATTTAAAGGAATATTACACCTCTTAATTAAAATTGAGTTAGGCTACTCATCCTCTTACCTAGAGTTACATGTGTGGATAAAAACATTTTGTTCTCATTTTTCCTGTCAGGCAATCCCAATTTAAGCTTTATTTTAGCTGTAGCTTAGCATAGGCCTAGGCACTGGATTGCCAGTTAGCAACTTTACTTTCCAGTGCCTAAACTAAAGGTTTATTCTTCCTGGAATATTCCTTTAAAATACATTTTTAGCTACACTACTTTTAATCATAGATGGCTATTATGTAAGACAATGCGAGTAATCGCGATTAATTGGGAAAATGTCCGATTAATCGCGATTAAAAATTTCAACGTTGCCCAGCCCTAATTATTACTTTTATTAGGAACCAAAAGATTCAAGATCCAACTCACGCATGCACACACACACTTATATGCACACAGACACACACACTCTGCTACACACGCACACACACTTTTGTATGCACCCAAAGTCTAATACAGACACTTTCTTTCTTATATGTACACACACACTCGTAGAGACTGTATGAAAGAGTATGAGGGAGTGAGAGAGAGACACACACACACACACACACACACCTTTATGCACACATACTGTGAGTGCCCCATTCTTTGCACCAAGGTCATTTGTGTTAGTCAGTCACTGACCTGTAACATGATGGTCATTCAATTGCGCACACACACACACACACACACACACACACTCACACACACACACACACACACACACACTCATCTCTCTCTCTCGCACACACACACACACACACACACACACACACACACACA